>PVJN01031498.1:0-24831 GCA_004026805.1 Lasiurus borealis
TATAATAGAATCAGGAGCACAGAAAGGGAGTGGACTGTTAATTCTTAGGGGGAAAGGGGTGAAGGGTGTACAGGGAGAGACTGGACAAAAATCATACACCTATGGATGAGATCAATGGGAGGGAGCTAAGGGCAGAGGGAGGGTGGGAGCTGGGTGGAGGGGTGCTATGGAGGGGAAAAAAGAGAAACAAATGTAATAAAGATTTAATTTAAAAAAATAAGTACTAAAAAGAAAAGTTATTGGCATTCTACTAACTTGTCAACAGGAAGGAACAGCATTTTCTTTTAACATACAGGATGTCTTTCCCTCCTACAAATACTTAGTGTCATGCATTAATTCAAAGGAAAAGATTCCTTCTGTCCCTTTTTTTTTTTTTTTTTTTTTGCATTCTGGGAGGAACTTCACTATTTACCATGGTGACTACACCAATTTACATCCCCACCAACAGTACAGAAGTATTACCTTTTCTCTATATCCTTTCTTGTTGTTGTTTTTTGTTTGTTTGTTTGTTGTTGTTTTTTTTTAGGATAGCCATTCTAACACATGAGGTGATATTGTGATTTGCATTTGCATTTCCCTGAAATTAGTGATGGCAAGTACATCTTCATGTACCTATAAGCCATTCATATACCTTTTATGGACAAATGTCTATTCAGGTTCTCTATTTTTTAAATCAGATTTTTTTAAATTAAATTGTAAGAGTTCTTTATATATTTTACATATGAACCTATTGTCAGATATATAATTTACAAATATTTTTGTCCATTCCATACCTTTTCATTTTGTAAATGGTTTCCTTTTCTGTGCAAAAGCTTTTTAGTGTGATGTCATTAGTTATGTTTTGTTTGCGTGTTTTTTATTTTTGTTGTTGTTGCTGTTTGGCTTTTGTTGCCTTTACTGTGGTGTAAAATTAAAAAAATCATTTATAGGATAAATGTGTCAAAAATTTACCCTCCATATTTTCTGTTAGGTTTTTTGTAATTTCAGGAATTGCATTCAAGTCTTTAATTAATTTTGAGTTGATTTTTGTAGGGGGGGGTAAGAAAGGGGTTCTGTTTCTTTTGGCTTTTGTTCTACTTTTCCTAACACCATTTATTGAAAATACTATTCTTCATTGTATGTTTTATCTCTTTTTTCACAAATTTATAAATCATACTATATGCATGAGTATATTTTTGGATTCTCTATTCTTTTTCATTAAACAATGTGTCTCTTTTTATGGCAACACCATACTGTTCTGGTTACTATAGTTTTGCAATATAGGTTGAAATCAGGACATGCAATGCCTTCAACTTTGTTCTCAAGATTGCTTTGGTTATTCGGAGTCTCTTTTGTTCTTGTAAAACTGTTATTAGAAAACTATTAAAACAAATTAACATTCAAAACTTAGGTCATTGTGAATTGATTTACTATAAATTAAAGTTTATTATTTAAAAAAATATTTATTCTTTGATAGGGATATTTAAGTTAACATGTTTTCATGTTTTAAATGTTATTTACTAATTTGTGAAGATATAATATTATTCTATTTTTTTTAGTAGCAAAGCTATATTTTTCCCTTGAAATGAAATGGTGGTAGTGAGAATTTTTAGTGTATTTGTGTATGTGTGTTCCATTCTCCTTTTGTGGCTATCCATATATTTTTATTATAAGTATTATTTTATAAAATATGTCAAACATAGAAATGAGCATATATGATAATATGGCAAATATCACTTTGCTACTCATTTATTTCAAATTCTATTATTCTGTCATTCATATTGAACTTCTAAAACATGGATATACAGGTCTGGCCAGTGTGACTCAGTGGTTGAGCATTGACCTATGAATCAGAAAGTCACTGTAAAATTCCTGGTTGAGACACATGCCTGGGTTACAGTGTGGGGCATGCAAGAGGCAGCTGATCAACTATTCTCTCTCATCATTGATGTTTCTATCTCTCTCTCCCTTTCCCTTCTGCTCTGAAATTAATAAAATATATAAAAAATAAAAAACATGGATATACATACATAAATCATTATAGATATTAATATACAATTGAAGCTTTCATATTTTCATTCTCCTCCCTCTACAAAGCTATATCCACATTTCCAGTCACTGTTGTTATAATACTTTTGCATTTGTTTTATTTCTACATATTTATATATAAGTAAAATAAATATGGTATCATTATACAATTTTAATAATACAGCATGTCAATGGCACCATTCATATACTACTCTAGCAACTTGAATTTTTTTCAAACAGCAATATCATGTCAATCTGCTAGAGATGAATTCCTCCAAGTGTTTCTTTGTCAGAAAAGTTTACTTTTTCATTAACTTTATTTTTTTATTAACAGCTTTTTCTTTTTTCGTTTTTATAACTTTCAATATATATATTTTATTATTTAAAGTATTATAAATAGTAGTACATATGTCTCCTTTTTTATTATTTAAAGTATTATAAATAGTAGTACATATGTCTCCTTTTTTTCCCTACCGACCTCCCCATGGTCCTCCGAACTCCCCATTACATGACCTCAACTGCCCCCCTGCCCCGCCCCGTGCCCTGTATTCATTGGCTATGCTTACATAGATGCATACAACTTTAAAAGGGTTATTACTATAGTTTAGAATTCTTGGTTGCTGATTTATTCATTGCCAATACTTTTTTAAAAGATTAGTCCATTTTTATCTTACTGATATGGTTACTGATGAGATGTACACTGTAACATATTTTATTCTGATTTTTCCTTAAATAATTTACTCCCACCCCATTCTTCAACATCTTCTCTTTGACTTTGGATTTCTGCTGTTTAAATGTGCCTATTTTCTTGAGTCTGTTTGCTTTGGTATTTATTCTGCTTTGTATTTAGTGAACTTCCTGAAATTGAGTTACTCTCATTCATTTTGGAATCTTCTTGGCCACTTTTATTTCAAAATCTCTTCTTTAGAAAGGTAGTAGAATGTATACAGAAACTGAATTAAATAAACCTTGAATGTGAGGATTTGTGTTAACCTGGCTAATGGTTAAGTTGTGTAAAATGTTCTTCCTACCACAGGTGCCAAGGCTTCAAATTATTTCATTATTCTGTTTCATCTTTACTCTTTCCTATTTTAAGAAAGAGACTGTGAGCCCTGATTGATATGGTTGAGCGGGCTGAGCATCATCTCATGCACCAGAAGGTTGCTGGTTCCATTCACAATCAGGGCACATGCTGGGTTGCGGACTCAATACATGGTGAGGGGGCTTGCAGAGGCAGCTGATTAATGTTTCTCTTTTACATTATGATCCTCTCTCCCTCTCTCTCTAAAAATCAATAAAAACATATGTTTAGTCTGGCCAGGTGTAGCTCAGCTGAGAGTATGGACCCAGGAGCCAAGAGGTCCCCGCTTCAATTCCTGGTGAGGGAACATGCCTGAGTTGCGGGATGTGGAGTGTGCAGGGGGCAGCTGATCAATGATTCTCATCATTGATGTTTCTATCTCTCTCCCACTCTCCCTTCTTCTCTAAAATCAATAAAAATATATTTAAAGAAAACAATCAAACAAAAAACACATGTTTAAAAAAGAAAGGAAGAGATTGTAATTTACAGCTCTAACCCACTTTTTATTCTGGAGTCATGTAGGTGTGGAGACAGGTATAGAGAGGAAAGCATTCTATAATCTAATGATTAAACCTTATGCTCTTAGTCAATCCATCCATATCTCTGATTGCAACATTCAGAACTTAATTGCCAATGATGTAGCATTTATTGCTATCTTTAGGTGAAATCAAATGGTTAGAGGTTACTGGAGTAAAAGAACTATTCCAAGGCCTGGATAACTATTTAAAAAAGTCATTTTCCTTGAGATTGGGCATTTGTTATGGAGAAGAATTTGGGCACATTTTGCAGTGATTGCTGTCACTATTCCCTGCCATAACTCCAAAGGGATCTTACTCATTTCTTTGCTTTGAGAACCTGAAAGTCATTCTCTGAGGTAAAGCCCATGAAAGTGTAGAGGTTGCCATATGACTCTGGTCTCTGTGAGATTCTCACTCTCATGTTAGTCTACTCTCCACCATGTCATCAGCATTACCTTTTAAATGTTCCTACCAGTTTATGACTCCAGTGTCATCTGCTCCAGGCTAGTAGATCTCACTTGCAACTCTCTCAATTCCCTGTGTTTCTAATTTCAGAATTTTGGCTTTGCCTAGTAACCTCAGTTTTCTTAATTAATTTCCAAAATTTTTCATTAATATACAATTTTTTCAGTTTATCTTATTGAAAAAAAATGAGAATCATGACTTTTAATCTCTCTAGGTATTAGAGCTGAAACCAAAAGTCCATATTTCTTTTTTTTTAATATTGTGGTGTCCTAGTTGGTTTGGCTCAGTGCATAGAATGTCAGCCTTCAGACCAAAGTTTCCAGGGTTCAATTCCAGTCAAGGGCATGAGCAGGAGGCAACCAATTGGTGTGTTACTCTCACATCAATATGATATTTCTCTCTGTCTTTCCCACTCTCTAAAAGATCAATGGAAAAATATTCTCAGGTGAGGATTAACAACAAAAAAATGTTATGGCTACTACACTAATATTTATTAGATACATTTTACTAATTTAAAAACAGCTTCAAATTGTCCTATACTAGTGTTACTTCCTATGTATGGCAAGTATGTTATTATAAATAAGGTTTCCAATTCTTCCTATATCTCTATTGATGTCATTCATTGTATTTATCTGTATATTATGATTATGTTACTCATTACTTTAAATAAGATCACTGAAGAATATAATATATGAAAGATTTTTTTTAAATCACATTCATTTCTTCTCTAATATCCTGACTTTCTTTAGATCCGAGGCTCAACCAAAAATGAACTTACTTCCTCTAAAGAGCTTATTTTATCCTTTATTTTTTCCATTAGCAGGGAGGAAGGTTTGGTGGCAACAAATCCTTTTAGGCTTTGTTTATCTGAGAAAATATTTCTTTTTCACTTGTAAAAAGCAATTTTTCTGGATTACAATTCTAGGTTATAATTTATTCTTTTAACACTTTAAATAGCATTCTATTCTTGATACATGTTTCTGAATAGAAGTCCATTGTACTTCTTATCATGCTCCTGTGTAGGTAAATTAAGTTTTTCTAGCTTCTTTCCAGACTTACCTTTTATCTTTGTTTTTTCTACATAATACTTTTCTCTTTTACATTCACATGTGTTCTTTTGTTGTGTTTTTATTTTGTTTATTTATTTTTATTTGATATTGGAAATTATTGCGTAGTCCTTGTATAGTTGCTGTTTTCTCTTTTCCTTTTTCATTTAATATCTGAAGTTTCTTTTGACCTATCAATCCACATAACTTCTTTTACTTCTCTCTTACAGTTTTCATCTCTCTGATTACATTCCCCATATCTTCTTACATGTTATCTACTTTCTTCTTTAGAGCCTTTAACAAATTAACCATAGTATTTTTAAATGACATCTGATAATTTCGACATCTGTGTCCCATCTTTGTCTGGCTTTGATGGTTGTTTTACCATTTGAGAATATGTTTTCTTGCTATTAGGCAAGCTTTGTCGTGTGTGTGTGTGTGTGTGTGTGTGTGTGTGTGTGTGTGTGTGTATGTGTGTGTTCTTGTTTTTAAAAGCCAACAATGTTGGTTAATAAAAACCTATGAAATAGGCCTTTACTGTAATATTCTACGTTAATCTAGGTACAGATCAGGCTTTACTTAAATTTTAGGTAGCTACAGGTGCCAGAGGCTTCAAATTCTTCTGGTATCTTTGCTTTTGTCTCAACTGGACTTTAGTCTTTACTAAGCATTCTTCCTCAGATATGTTATGTCTTGTAGCTTCTTTAGCTATAATTCTTGAAATTTTACTAAAACCATATTGATCATTGAAAAGTGTGGAAGAACAGAATCTCTCTAACATTTAATGTAATCTCATTATTTTAGTAGTTTATGTACAGGAGTATGATTTTCACAAGTTTTTTTCCTAATGTTAGTGCTTTCCTTTCCTTTTCTCTTGTCCCCTTGCTTCTTTTTTGACATCATCATTCTCAATCTATTTATTTGATGTCCTAACCCCTATTCACTCCTCCCACCCCACCCCCCTTAGGTGACACAGAAAAGTTAGAGAAGGCTGAAGTGGGATGGATGCCTCTCCTCCAGCTAGAATAATGTTCTGCCAATCTTTCTCCTTGAAGTATAAGGCTTTATTACAGAGAAAGTTCTGAGCATTGCTTACATTGGTTATGCTTCCCTGCTCCTGACACATTTAGAGAGTGTCTTTCCCATATCTTCATTATGGGAACCTGATGGATTAAACCCACAAATAATTAACCTTGACATTGTCACCAGGATTTTCTCATTCTCAAGCTGAAATCTATACCAGTTGAGGAAATTTTAAAAATTTCTGTTTAGTCGAAACTGTTTTGGCTCAGTAGATAGAGCGTCGGCCTGCGGACTGAAAGGTCCCAAGTTGGATTCCAGTCAAGGGCATGTATCTTGGTTGGGGGCACATCCCCAGCAGGGGGGGTGCAGGAGGCAGCTGATCGATGTCTCTCTCTCATTGATGTTTCTAACTTTCTATTCCTCTCTCTTCCTCTCTGTGAAAAATCAATAAAATATAAATATATATGTATATATATATTTTTTTATATAAAAGGTTTAAAAATATATTTTGTAAAATTAATTTTCCTATTCTAAAAGTTGTCAATTGATCAGTGAATCATGATTTTCTAATGGTTGCTATAAATGAAATGACCATATATTAAATATATTTAAATGAATATTTCTGTTTGTTGGAAAACATATAGGCACCTGTAGTTATTTATTTTCCAGATTCACAGCCCTATCCCTGGCCACAGATAACTGACACAATATTTTGTGACTAACCCAGATACATAAAGGTACTATAGATTCAGTACTCAGGAATGCCCATCTTTATAGCAGAAAAAAACATTATAAAATCATGGATTAATATAACTCTACTTAAGTACTAGTGAAAGAAAGGCAGATTCTTTAGTTACAAAAACACTGTACGTGCTAATGATGGCATATGCTTCTCGCCTACAAACATACTTAGTAATACATATTAATAATTTTATAAATTTATTTGAGTTTCTTGAGGAAGAATAAGCCATAATGTTTTCCATTTATTCTATTTGGTCATAAAGCAGGATTCAATCTAGCTTAGTATTCAGGAAATTTTTCTGTGATGAATAGCTGACAAAGAAACTATAACTAAAAAAGAATAACAACTTTCTATGTGGAAAAACTTGTTTAATATCAAGGATGGGGGTAAAACAAATATATTAAAGAAATAAAAAACAGCATGAAGTTTTCTAAAAAACAACTAGAGATCTCCTTCCTGTAGCATAAAAGGGATAGGCAAGAAAGGAGTGTAGGACTATAGTCAGGGATCTATCATGAAAGCTTTAGTGACAATGTTATGTAATTTGTATTCTTTTTTTAGCCTAAGAGGAGCCTGTACCAAGATGGTGTAATAGATAATAGGGTTTTAAGGGTCCAGAATATAATAGGAAAAAAAAAGAGCATGATTTTATTTTTAGATATAGAAGTTGAGGAAAAGGTAAAAATCAAGATTCCTGTTAAGATATCTAGTTTTGGTGACTGAATGTATGCTGCTGCTAATTCCTGAGAGATAAAAAGATAATGAGGAAGAGACACATTGAGATGGGATGAGAGTGAGAAATACGAAATAGGCCCAGCCCTAACTGGTTTGGCTCAGTGGCTAGAGCATTGGCCTGAGGACTGAAGGATCCGAGTTTGATTCCAGTCAAGGGCACATGCTCAGGTGGCAGGCTCAATCCCCAATAGACTTCCAATCAATGATTCTCTCTCATCATTGATGTTTCTATCTCTATCTCCCCCTTCATTCCCCTCTGAAATCAATAAAAATCTTTTTTTAAAAAAATAGGCCCAGTTTGGTATTCTGTGAATGAGGAATTTGTTACCTATACTTTATTTGTAATCAATACCATATTGCTTATATTTAAAAAAGAAACACACACACACAACAACAACAACAACAACTATCAAAGAAATTGTAGAAAGGAAAGAGCAAAGATAAGAACTGAATATCAGAATTTAATTAATAGAAAAAGAGGAGTAAAAAAATGAGGGAATAGTAATGCCTCAATGAAAGGAAACAAGGTGAACAAAGACATAATTCAGTGGGAAATTTAATTTAAAGAGAAAATTAAGGTCAACAATATTGAATGCAGTGACTCAGTAACAAAGTACAAAATAGCTGTTGTTCTTAGGAATATAGAATATAGCAATAAATTGCTTGACCAAAATAATTTTAATAGAGTTGAGAGGAAATATAGAGATGTTAATAGGTTAAGAAATGAATGGAAAGTGATGGAGATGGTCTCATATCAATAGACTCTGAAAAAAATGTAGTTGCACAATTAAAAGAGAGGCAGAGAGAGAGAGAGAAAGAGAGAGAGAGAGAACAACTAACTTAGAGGAAAATTGGAGTGTGTGCGCGTGTGTGTGTGTGTGTGTGTGTGCACATTGTCATGACAAAGACTTGAGCATATATGAAGTCTGGGGGGAAGCACAAGCATCATGAATAAGGATGCAGATGCACAAGAGATGGTCCATCCCTGAATAGAAAAGGACATCTCCTTTTCTGGACTTCAGATAAATGGTTAGTATGCTGTGTGCAGATAAGTGTGTAGATAGGGGGTTAGGGGGTGTAGGGAGGGCTGATAAAGAATTAAGAAACCATAAGTCATGATTTTATTTTTATTTTTGTCCTAATCTGAGACAATATGGCCTACTTAGCCATTTAGTTGGTCCAGTTTCTAGAATTGTTTGCATCGAATTAAATGTTTATCTAAAATCTTTACAAAGCCTCATGGTTTATTGGTCTGTCGTTCTGAAAACAAGTTCTTTAAAATAATAAAAAACATAAAAAACAAACAAACAAAAACAACAGCAATCCTGTGTTCTCTTGTTTAGTATACTGAAAATAAATCCTGTATCGTTTGGAACTTTATTAACCATTTGGGAGTTACATTCATTACCTCAGGTAAGACTATGACCATATGTGGATCCTTTAATGACATAGTTGATGAGAAAATATAGTGAATTCTTAGTGTGAAAAGATGGAAAATAAGATAGGTTAGCACATTTGCCTTGCTGTTTCTGATCCGCTCCATTTTCCTTTCTGCATCTTTAATAGGCTCAGGTAAAAGGCAGCAGCTGCTCTGGAAGTGACAAACCAGCTTGTGCACAGGCACTTCTTACCCATTGTGAGGGAAATTGCCTAGAATCACACAATCTTCATCAATTTCCCACTTGGTAGAAATCAGTTCTATGCAAGGGGGCTGCACTACATTTGCGCTTCAGCTGGCTGTCCCGGGGAGCTAAGTTGGAGGGAGGAGAGAAGAGGGCCTGCTGCTAGCGAATGAATGCGCTCTGTGTGGGTGTGCTCACCTGATTCTGCAATTGGAATCAACCTCCTGTATGAGGAGCGCATGGAGGCTCTGTTTGAACTGGAGAAAATGAAGAGATTTTTGTTTTAATCCTCAAGTTCCATTTGAAGTCATAACTATTGAACTAGCAACCTGCACTGCGGTGCCATCTTCCACAGGCAGCAATTAGATAAGAATAACATTCAAAACTTGGTAGTTCTGTGACTGGCTGGCATTCAGGTTGCTAGTGTGGGAAGAAGCTTTCCACAGATGTCAGCTAGAAAACAGACAATGGAAGGAACTGTAGCTTACTGGATTCACAGTAAGAAATGATAGAAACTTAAAGTTTTTAAACTAATGTACTAAGTGATTCATGCCAAAGTTGTTTCTTTTTTTTCTTTGTGTGAGTTATGAGACTTCTAAATGGGTAGATTTCAATTAAAAGTACAAAATGGGTGATTTTAGTAATCAGGCTGGTGTGATTCCCCCAATAGTCTGAATTAGAATTTCCTATGGGATTTATTACCAAGTAGATTCCTAGACCACACTCTGTGACTATAATCAGTAATTAAGGATGAGGCATAAGAATTAGTCATATCTAACAACTCCTTGGTTAATTACTGTACACAATAAGGCTTAAAATCTACCAGTACATACTGTTGTTGGTAAGTGAAAAGAAGCAACATAATTATTAAAAAAAATTTCAAAGGCACATTCAGTTCAATTTTTTTAATTTTTTAAACTATTACCAGTTAAATATACGTAATATGAGATGAAACTGGAAATGAAAATTATATATATAAAGAACAATCTGGATAAAGAATAATCATCTGAGTAATTTTAACTATCATCTGAATAGCAGAAATTAATGCTTCTGTACAAATAGAACAATTGAGCCAAGCATTTGAATACATTTAGTAATAGCTACTAACTACTTTAATGTCTTAAAAGTAGAGGGCAAACGTACCTACTGGGAAAGAATGCTCAAGTATTGTGCTGAAGTGTAAGACAACTCTACAATTTAGGGAAATCAAGTTGTACAATGTCATTTCCACATACCAATACAAATATATGTGGTTATATGTAACCACAGCTGAATAAATAAATTATTCTATGGAAAACAATTTCCTTTTAGTTTAAAAACAAATATTAAGTAAAAGCTAACATTCAAAAGGAGAATTTTACATAAGGTATGGACATGCTTTTATTGGTTTCATTTGAAAAAGTTAGCTATAGGCCAATATCTTAGTTTACCTAATAGTGAAAATTACATTGGTTTTTATTATTGCCTTCAAAATAGAAATTTCTGGTTTACATTAGGAGTTTACTTATATAAAAACTAGAAGCCTGAGGGAGAATCCAATATGGCGGCATAGGTAAACACTTACACTGCTGCCTCGCACAACAATTTCAAAACTACAACTAAAAGACAGAACAGACATCATCCAGAACCACAGGAAAGCTGGCTGAGTGGAAATTCTACAACTAGAAGGAAAGAGAGGGGCTCACAGAGATCCAGAGGAGCTGCAAAAAGCTGAGGTACAGAGACATGCACATGGAGAGAGCAGGTGCAGGAGTACCTGGCTGGCTTTCTCTGGCGGGAGGGAGACGGAGGACCCTCAAAGGCGTTGAACTCTTTATCCTACAACACTAAACCCCAGATCCAGCTGATACTCATACTAGGGCAGTTTGGACTGTGAAAAGGTAGAAGTACACAGAAATTTAGGGGAGTCGCAAAAGATCAGAAGTCTGGTGGCATGCACGGCACTGCGCGCAGAGGACAGACAGCTGATTGAGCCTCTGGCTTTCATGAGTGGGTTGGAGACAGACCCTCCCAATTGTGTCACTTCTAACTCCACTAAACCCCAGTTTCTGGCGAAACTCTAGGGACCCAGACTCATATGGTTCTAGAGTGCAGGGGAGCTGGAGGAGCAGCAGTCTAGAGGCACTGCGAGAGCACGCGCACAGGCACAGACAGGGACCGCTCCAGTGATTACCCAGTCATGTGAGACTCAGGGGCCATGGAGGGCAGGGCCGACTCTAAGGCAAGGCGGTCCCTTAAGCCCTGAGACTCCACCCATCCCAAGCTCAACAGAGAGGCTTTTGCAGTTTTGCAATTCTGGTATCATAAGGCTGAATACAACACAGAAGTTCCCCTGGCATAGTGAAAATGCTGAGACAAGGGAAGGGATCACAAACAAAAGGAATGGAGGAAAACAAACAACTGGATATAGAGTTCAAAACCACACTTATAAGGTTTTTCAAGAATATCCTAGAAAAGTTGGATAAAGTTAGCAAGAGCTAAGAGGAGATGAAAAAGAACCAACTAGATATGAAAAAGACCCAACTAGAGATGAAAATGGACCAACTAGAAATTAAACATACACTGACTGAAATAAAAAATTTTATACCGAGAACTAACAGCAGACTAAAAGAAGGCAAGAATCAAGTAAAAAATTTGAAATATAAAGAATCAGAAAACACTCAACTGGAAAAGCAAAAAGAGAAAAGAATCCAAAAATGTGAAGATAATGTAAGGAGCCTCTGGGACAGCTTCAAGCATACCAACATGAGAATTGTGGTGATGGCAGAAGAAGAGAGTGAGCAAGATACTGAAAACCTATTTAAAGAAATAATGACTGAAAACTCCCCACATCTGGTAAAAGAAATAGACTTACAAGTCCAGGAATCACACAGAACCCCATATAAAAGGAATCCAAAGAGGACTACACTAAGACACATCATAATTAAAATACCAAGAGCAAAAGTCAAAGAGATAATATTAAAAGCAGCAAAAGAAAAACAGCTCATTACCTACAAGGGAGCACCCATACATCTGTCAGCTGAATTCTCAACAGAAACGATGCAGGCCAGATGGGAGTGGCAAGAATTATTCAACATGATGAATAGCAAGAACCTACAACCAAGAATACTCTATCCAGCAAAACTATCATTCAGAATTGAAGGGCAGATAAAGAGCTTCACAGAGAAGAAAAAACTAAAGGAGTTCATCAACTCCAAACCAGTATTATATGAAATGCTGAAAGGTACTCTTCTAGAAGAGGAAGAAGAAAAAGGTAAAAGCCAAAAAATTATGAACAACAAATGCATATCTATCAACAAGTGAATCTAAAAATTAAGTGAATTAAAAATTTGATCAACAGAATAAACTGGTGAATATAATAGAATCAGGAGCACAGAAAGGGAGTAGACTGATAATTCTCAGGGGGAAAGGGGCAAGGGGAGTACAGGGAGAGACTGGACAAAAATCATACACCTATGGAAAAGGTCAATGGGAAGGAGGGAAAGGTAGAGGGAAGTGTGGGAGCTGAGTGGAGGGGAGCTATGGAGGGGAAAAAAAGAGAAACAAATGTAATAATCTGAATAATAAATATTTAATTTTTTAAAAAAAACTAGAGGCCTGGTGCACAAAATTTGTGCACAGGAGAGGGGTTCCCTCTGCTTGGCAGGCACCTTCTCCAATCCCTCAGGGTCTGTCTGATTGCCTCTGGCCATCCAGGACTGCTGGCTCCTAACCACTCATCTGCTGCCTGCCTGATCACCGCTAACCACCTCTGCCCCACCCCGCATCAGGACCCAGGATTTCCTCCTCCGGCTGGTCATAGGCACACAGGACCCAAGCTTTCCTCCCTCTGGCTGGCCACAGGCAACCAGGACCTGGACTGGCTTTGCCTAGATCAGCTGCATCCACTGGGAACCATGGAAAGGTGGCTTCACGGGGCCACAGCCACAGGTGCCCGGGACCATGGGGCAGGTAGCTTGTCCCTCTCCTGGGTCACAGGTGCAGCCACAGCCACTGGCACTTGGGACATGGGGCAGGTGGTTTGTTCCTCTCCCAGGCTGAAGCCCCAGCCCCAGCTTCTGGCACCTAGGACCACGAGGCAGGCTGTTTGTCCCTCTCCTGGGCTGCAGCCTAGCTGGTGCCCATCCCTCTCTCACAAGATCATTTGTTGAGAGCTATCCCCATTCCTCTCTCACGAGCTCATTTGTAGCCTGGCTGGTCCCCATTCCTCTGTCCCCAGTATTGAGAGTCTGAGCCATTATGGTGTGACTGTGTGACAACCATTTGCATATTAGCTCTTTATTATGTAGGAGGATATGTAATCAAAGCAGTAAAGATGCTATCCTGATTATCTCCATTGTGTCAATTAGTTCCTAGGGAATTCACTAAAAATATGTTATTCAGCAAAATTAAGCATAAATTTATAATCTAATCAGTTTAAGAAGCCCTCTGACATTTAATTAACATAGCTAGAATAAAGAATAGTATAGTTTATTAGAATCTAATTTTAAAATTTTCAGATATCTGTTACCTTTTTAATCAAACATTATTGGTGAGTGCACACCACCACCCCCTGCTACATGTACCAGCAAAAGAAGAATTTACACACTGAAATAAGCAAACTTTGTAATGTTTATACTGAATGTCCTGTATCAGTGAACAAGAAATCAAAGAGTCCCCAATCAAATAGTAATCACTGTTTCTTTTTTGAAAGATGTTTCGTTGATATCTGGCTTTCCAAATATTAGCATGTCACAGACTCAGTAGTTTCAATGTTGAAAATAAAGAATTAGAGATTATTTTATACACTGCTTTTGTGTCTTATGTAACTATTATAATTTCTATCTGTAAAGGTATTAGCACTAGAGCATATAAAATCAAATGAAAAGCAGTCACAAGAAATAATCTTAAATATTTTTTAGCCTTTAAAAATGTAAACTCTCCAAAATTTAAAGACTGTACTTCCTGAGAATATGCTATATTTTAGGCTCTGTGACTTCTTATTTCCTTCAACTCCCACTATACCCAGGTCACCTTGGTCACTTTTTGACCCTCCCCTTCTTGCATTCATAATCTTTCAGCATTTACAAAATTACATTGTGATTACTCATTCCCTTCCTTGAATGTATGGACCAAAATTTGTTTATTTGATATCTTATAATCTAGAGTTTATTTTGTATATATCAGACAGTTAATAAAATGTTGTGGAAAGAATAATAAAATGCAATTGAAAAAAAGTCCTGAATGTTAACATGACATATGGTATCTTTTGAAAAATATAGATTATCACTCCACAAAGCTCTCTTTCCTTACAAACCAGAATAATATTCAGGGATTAGAAGTAAAGAGTTGTTAACTCATACTACATATGTTTTAATGATGAGACCAGTAACACTTAACCTATGCTCTATGTGGAATGTGTTGAATTTATTGAAGTTTGGATCTACTACATTTAACATCAGACTTCCAGTAACTTGTTATCTACTGCTGAACTTGCAGGAATTAAAGAATGAATCTTTTTAATTAAAAACAAATACTATCTAAGTAGCTTATTTACTTCATAGACACATTTTGAGGCTTATATTTGTCAATTACTAAGAATAAGAGACAATAGTTACACTAAAATAATAAATATAGAAAAATCTTAGATACATAATATATTTTTACTATGCACAGTATAGCCTACAGGTGTTATCTATGCCTTACAACAAAGTAACTCACTGTGAGTTCCAAAGTATTCCATGTAGTTTGCCAAAAGCAGCTTGTTTCCATTCTAGCCCTATATGTCATCCATTAATACTAATAGAAAATAATTACTGTGCCTAAAAGTAAATATTAGGTCAAAAATTCTTAATATGTATTTTTTCACCCCAACTCATCTTTCTATTATTTACATTTTTAATAAAGCTTTTGTCTGTTAAGAATGGCTAGCCATTCTTCGGCTGGTATATCCTATTCTAATCTACCTACCACACATTAAAATTACAGAAAATAATGATAACTTTAATTATAAAAGAAATCAGCTATGTATTTCCCAAGAAAATCTAGAGCATAAAAAGAGCAATGTGGTATGTCCAATGGAAGAATATTTAACTTTAGAAAATTAGCTTGCAATATACATGGCTGTCAGATACTCTTTTGTATTTCCCTCTTTTGTAGACTATGATCAGAGACCAAGAAACAGGAATAATTAAGTGTATATACATGTATTCAGCTGAAAGAATAATTCATAAAAAGACAGTTTACCTTCAAAGGGAAAAATGCATCAAGGACTAAGATGACCACATTATCATGAGAGAGTGAAAATAAATGATATTGCAAATTAGTTGAGATGATAGACACAAGTCTCTTATTCCTTATCATTATTTTGAAATATATGTTTATTTAGAGGGGACTTTAAAACAGAAACTTGCACAAACCTTTGATGTGTTTCTGTAATGGATAAAAAAAAATGGCAAGTGAAGAACTAGGTGGTTATGAATTGGGACTGGAAAAAGATTATACTACAAAAAAGAGAAAGATTTAAAATGTTTCTTAATTATACCGCATTTTGAAGGAATTATTGCTACATATAAAATAAGTTCTAATTGAGTATTTCCTAGAGATTACTGAGACTTATCAGACACCAAAATTTATTTTCTCTGTTTGTTTTCATTTTATCTCTAATTTTCAAAGTAATATATATTCCATGAGAAATTCTAAAATCCAATGCTATCCAAACCAAGGAAGTATTAAAGATATAAGGTAAGTAACTGAGTTTTTTCTGATGGATGCCATGAGATCTATGTGTTGTTATATAACTAACATGATTAATGAATTAGATAAAATATTAGATCTGAATACTATAATTTTATATTCATATTCATTAAAATTATATAAAATTTTATTTAGAAGTATATACATGCATATAAATACATACTAAAGTGTATACAATGGTACAGTTTGCATACATATATAAAATGCACATATACACTGAGTGGCTAGATTATTATGATCTCTGAACACATAATAATCTCAGTGTGTGTGTGTGTGTGTGTGTGTGTGTGTGTGTATGTATGTTAGAGGCCTGGTGTATGAATTAATGCATAGGTGGGTTCGGCCAGCCTGGCCAGGGGAAGGGGACATGGGCGGTTGAAAGGCCTGCCTTGCCTACTGGTCGAACTCCTGGTCGAGGGGGAAATTTGCATAATAGCCTTTTATTATATAGGATAGACTCTGAGTGGCCAGATTATTATGTGTTCAGAGATCATAAGAATCTGGCCACTTAGTGTATACTTATATGTCTCTATATACATAAAATCAGTATATTAAAATAATATTTATATTTTCTATAGATTAAAAGAACATAACACTGTTACATATTAATTAATGAATTTGACCAATTGTATATACTTGACATCAAAATTGTTAAAGATTTTGCTTACCTTGGTTGTCATCAATTCAAATGGAGACTGCAGCCAAGAAATCAAGAGTAAGCTGAGACTTAGAATGGCAACAGTAGAAAAATTAGAAAAGATAACCATGAGCAAAGTATGCCCAGAATATCACTGGAGGTAAAAACAATAAAACTAAAGCTGTCCTACTTTGGGTACATTATAAGAAGGTAAAGTTTTTTGGGGGAAAAGAATATAATGCTGGAAAAATAGAAGGCAGCAGGAAAAGAAGAAGACCAAGCATAAGATATGTTGACTCCATAAAAGAAGCATATGCGTCTACAGGAGTTGAGGACAGAATGGTGTAGACATCACTTATTCATTCATAGAGTCACCTGGAGCCATAGCCATAAAGCACAAGTGCACTTGAAGTTTTTCTTAAAAATTGGTACATATATTTCAAGCATATTTTTAATACATGTATATATATATATATATATATGATTATGAATTAGGAAATTAACTAATCTTTGATGTCGTTCTGAGGCATATGGGTTAAAAGAAAATGACTTTTAGCAAAATGCATTCATGTAGAAAATAATAAGAAATGTTAAAAGCTATTTTGTAAAACTACTGTTTAGAATTCTTTGCATATTTTGGGGAAGAGGGGTTGATGGACTCTTGTTCAAAAAATAATAATAATAATAACTTTGCTTTCTAGCCTGCTTTAACCTGCTTGAATAATGAGGAAGATAAACTTAACTGTCTGATCTTATAGGCCAGAGACTAGATATGCCCATACTCTCAATGCCATGCCAAATACATTTTTAAAAATATATTTTTTATTGATTTTTTACAGAGAGGAAGGGAGAAAGATAGAGAGTTAGAAACTTCGATGAGAGAGAGACATCAATCAGCTGCCTCCTGCACGCCCCACACTGAAGATGTGCCCTCAACCAAGGTACATGCCCTTGATGGGAATCGAACCTGGGACCTTTCAGTCTGCAGGCCAATGCTCTGTCCACTGAGCCAAACCAGTTTCGGCCCAAGTACATTTTTAATTGGATAGAACTGTGTTATTTTCAAAGCCAACAGTGAGGCATATAGAGCTGGCTCTTTAATAAAAAAGGGAAATTCTGCTTGTAGCCTTGCTTAGAATTTGAATTCATTTTCTCTAAGCCCACTGGTAAATAAAGTGTGACTCCAAATTCTGTGAGCATTGCTTGATTATTCTGGTTCTCTATAACATTATTGGTGCCCTGACCAAGAAAACCAATCAATGTTTGGCTTTTTAGCCTCTGGTGAGTGGACCAGGTTTGGGGCCCGAGGGCATTGGACAGGCCTCCAGGAGGTACTGCTCTGCTGAATTAGAAGAATTGAATCAGGGGACTCTGAGCACTCCCGGACCTCAGCCCAGGACCAGGCTGGCATCTCAAGACAACAGAAGGACACTTCTGGACCTGTTGACAGAATCGGCAAGCTAGAGGCCCCGTCAGTTCAGCCCACTCCAAGTGAGTGGAAGGGGGAGCTTGATCACCTCCCTGGAAGCCATACGGCTTCCTCAGGCAAATTAATCAGAAATCAGAAATTGGGTGGATAGTTGTTTAAACTCTGAGTGAATGTCTGGTGAAAGTGTATGAGTGTGGCTTAATTATTGTCTCATATTCTTTGTGTGGCTCTAGGACTTCGGTTACAGAATCTGAGTGGGCCCGAACCTGCAGTTCCATGATTTGTCATATGGCATAATGGTGACTCACCTCCAAGTGGAGGTGACTAGGCTCAGGGTTTATACTGGTGCACCTTAGCTAAGACAAATCTAAGCTTCCATGGGATTCGGCCAGGTGGGCAACTGAGTGAGGATCTGTGAAAACAGGCATGCGCCACCAATCATCATGGGGTTGGGACAGAGGAAATCCACTGTTCTCAATTGCATGTTGAAAATTTTTTAAAAAAAGGGATTTGATGGAGATTATTGAGTTAAAATGAATTCTGAAACACTGAGGAAATTATGGGAAGTAGAATGGCTAGCCTTTGGGTTTGGCTGGTCCTCAGAAGGCTCTTCAGATGAAAGATTGGTCAGGGCCATCTGGAATGTAGTCACAGGAGACCTGGACACCCAGATCAGTTTACCTACATAGACAGCTGGTTAGAAATCGCTCAAATCTTGTCGCCTCGGGTCCAATTCTGTGTGTGTAAGAAGGGACAGAGTAAGGTTTTAGTAGCAGGAGTGAATAGGCAGGCAGGGCAGGAGCAGGCTAAGGAGTGGTAGGCAGGGCAGGAGCAGGCTAAAAAAGAGCAGGCAGGAGAGGAGAAGCAGGTCCTTCCGAAGGAAGTTCAACCACCTATTCTACAGGTCTGCCCCCCCCCCCCCACTCAGCCCCCGAGGAAGTCCCACCAGTGTTATCACCTCCATATGAGCCACAGGCAGCACCAAGTGCTCCCCCTGCTAGACTGGAAGATCTGAAAAGTCTGGAAACACCACCTCCCTCCATCTCCCCTCAACCAGGTTCTCCAGAGTTGGTTGGGCAGCGCTTCCGTTCAGGCGATCAAGGGCTCAAACAGCTGGCACATCAGATGCCTCTCAGGGAGATTTGGGGTGCCCAAGTACTTGGTGAAGATGGGACCTTACAGGAAGGAAGGACGGTCTATTATAATCAGCCTTTTATCACAAGTGACATTCTGAATTGGAAGCAACACATCCCAGCTTATTCTGAAAAACCTCAGGCCATGGTAGATCTAGAAATGATCTTGCAGACTCAGAAGCCCTCCTGGGTGTACTGCACAGCTCTTTTTCACATTCTTTAACAATGAGGAGCACATGAGAGTAATGATAGAGGCTTGGAAGTGGCTCCAGACCCAGGCTCCGGCAGGGACATTTGACAAGACAGATGGATGAGGGAGGCCCTCCCCGATGAGGAACCTAATTGGTCCCCAAACTCAGAAGAAGGAAAAACCACACTAGAAAGATATCGGCTGGCTTTCCTCCAGGGGGTCAGGCCTGGAGCCAAGAAGCCCACCGATATGGCTAAAATCTCTGAGGTTTTCTAGAAGCCTGATGAAAGTCCAGCACCTTTCTATGAGAGAGACTGTGTGAGGCATACCCGATCTACAGTCTCTTTAACCTTGAGGCCCCAGACACTCAAACTGTGGTAAACGGTTTAGTATTGTTCACAGATGGACTTAGTATTGTTCATGGATGGCAGGAAAAAGACACTGTGTATGCAGTGGTGCCATGGTAAATGCTGTTTTTGTAGACTAAGCCCGGCCTAATATCAGGAAAAAATTACAGAAGCTGGAAGGGAAAAAAAAATGCTAGTGAACTTCTAGAGATAGCCAACAAGGTTATCATTAACTGAGACAGGACAGCAAAAAAGGAGGAAGAAAAGAGAACACAAAGAAAGGCCAATGTAATAGCAGAGGTTTGGTCCCCCAGACAGCCCAAAAAGTGAAGCAAGAAGACAGGTCAGGAGGGAAAGGAAGAGCAAGCCTGAGATGGCACCAGTGTGCCTATTGTAAGGAAACAGGACACTGGAAGAATCAATGTCCCAAACGACAGAGCAAGAAAATAGAGCCTCCTTTTCCACCCAGTTGCTATCAACCAGAACCATCTGAAGACCTTATTGGACAGACCCGGGCTCTTTTCAGCTGGGCCCCCATAAGCCCATTGTCAGAATGAAAATTAGGGCCCAGACTGTGGACTTTATAGTTAATATGGGAGCAGAGCACTCAGTAGTCACACAGAAAGTAGCTCCTCTCTCAGGAAAGGAGGTCCCCATTTTTGGAGTTACTGGGGACCAGATCCGTAGACCATTCTGCCAGCCTCGCTGATGCCAACTTGGCAGCCACCGAGTAATACATGAATTCCTGTACTTGTCAAACTGCCCAGTACCTCTGATGGGTAGAGATCTGTTAGCCAAAATGGGAACAGAAATCACTTTTGCTCCAAATGGCTCAGCACAGCTTCACCCTAAGTGAGGAGACTTCTCCAATGATCCTGTCCTTAGCAGTGCCCTTGAAGGAAGAATGGAGAGTTTATGTCCTTCAGGGCCTCACCTGTAGAGCCTGAATTAGAGGAAGAATTTCTGCTGATTTGGGCAGAAGAAAATCCCCCTGGCCTGGCCAAAGACCATGCCCTGATTCTAATTGACTTAAAGCCTGGGGCACAGCCTGTCAAAATCCGCCAATATCCAATTCCATGGGAGGCACACCTAGGAATTCGGGTCCACTTAGACCAGCTACTTCAGTGGGGACTCTTTAAAAGATGCCAGTCACCAAGAGGAGAATACTCCCCTCTTGCCTGTCAAAAAGTCTGGGACCAATGACTACCACCTGGCGCAGGATTTATGGGCTGTTCAGGAGGCTGTTCAAAGAAGCAGTTAAGCCCCTAAAAAATCTGATGTAGTATTGTTCACAGATGGCAGTAGCTTTTTAAATGAAGGAAAAAGATGAGCTGCATATGCAGTGGTGTCAGACTTTGAGACAACTGAAGCATAGGCCCTGCCTGAAGGATGGTCAGTGCAGAGGGCAGAACTTTGGATGATCACCAAAGCCCTAGAACTCAGTAAAGATAAGCATGCCAACCTCTACACTGATTCATGTTACGCCTTCACTACACTGCATATTCATGGGGTACAAGGAAAGGGGGCTTCTGACCATGGGAGAAAAAAGAATCAAATATCAAAATGAGATTTTAAAGTTACTAGGAGCAGTTTGGGAGCCTTCAGAAATAGCTAACATTCATTGCAAAAGTCACCAGAAAGAGAAAGACTCAGTGTCAGGAGGAAATCAGTGTGCTGATGCCATAGCAAAGCAGGTTGCAAAGAACAAGCAACACTGGCACGGATCATGATGGCCCCTGAATTTCCTGAACCTCCAAAGTACAGGCCGCAGGAGGAGGAATGGGCCTAGCAAGAAGGGGGCAAAAGGACAAAGAAGGTTGGTGGATACTCCCAGATCATAGGGTCTATGTCCCAGAACAGTTAGCCCATAAGGAAGTTTTCCAGCAGCATGAACTTACTCATTTGGGAAAGATTGCTCTAGAAGCTTTGTTAGATAGACACTACCTAATTGCCCATCTTCTTTCCTTGTGTGCCTCAGTTTCTCAGTGTTACCTCCTCTGTGTGCAGAACAATGCCAAACAGGGTCCTGTGGGACCCATAGGAGTTCAGCGCTCCAAGCAAACTTCCTGTGAGGACTTAGAAGTAGACTTTACAGAAGTAGGGCCTAACAGAGGAAATAAATACCTATCAGTCTTTGTTAGCACCTTTTCAGGCTGGGTCAAGGCACACAGAAAAGGTGAGAGAAATCATTAAGACATTGTTAAAGGACATAATTCTATAATATGGAATGCCTCTGACCATAGTGTTGGATGATGGCCCAGCCTTTGTAGAATAAATAGTACAACAGGTAACTAAAGCTTTAGAAATTAGATGGAACCTACATATAACTTAAAGGCCTCAGAGTTCAGGGAAAGTAGAACGCATGAATCAGACTCTAAAGCAGACTATGGCTGAGCTATGCCAAGAGACAACCTACCCTGGACAGATATCTTGCCTCTTGTACTTGTGCAGGTACACTGTGCCCTGAGGACCAGGGTAGGTTTCTCTCCCTTTGAGATTCTATATGGTAGACCCCTCCCTTATTCAGCCAAAGGGAGATTTGGGGGTAATAGGAAACTTAGAAATCCAGAAGCAACTACAAAAACTTGGGAAAACTGTCTTTGAGGTCCACAGATGGGTTACTGACCACCTACCCATCTCTCTAAGAATAGCTGTACATCTTTATAAACCAGGAGACCAGGTTTGGGTAAAAGACTGGAAAAAGGAGCCCCTTAAGCCAATTTGGAAGGAACACTATCCAGTCATACTAACCACTCCCACATTCCTCAATATTGCAGGACTGAACACTTGGATTCACCACTCCCGGGTAAAGGCAGCCCACCACCAGCCGAGCAACACCTAGCTTGAGTGGAAGGTGACCTCTGACCAGAAACACCCTCTGCGAATCACCCTCAAGAAGACAATGGACCTGGCTAGTCAACCTGCTCCAAGGAATTAAGAAAAGCCCTGTTCAATTCTTCTTACACTAATCTTTCTTTCTTATCTTCTCTTATATTCGAAATGTGCTGGTATTTCTGGATAATTGTTGTTTTTATCTTTTAATCATTCTCATTTTGTCTTTTTATGAGTGCAACTGGAATCCTTACTGGAACATAGAAGCACCATAAAATTACTGCTTCCTACACAGCAAAGGAACAAGATAAAGTTTAAGGCTAATTTTTTTACTGCTACTGAACTCTCTTAATCTGGACCACTCTTAGGTCTACACTCTGCCTCTTGAGAGCCTCCTGAGTCCTCACTGTCTCTACTGATGCTTAATCTCACCCTCTTCCTCTTAAAAGAGCAGACCAGCTAATCCCTCTCCTTATAACACTTGGCATTTCAACGGGGGTTAATACTGGAATAGGGGGACTGGCAAGTTGCCTCTCCTACTATCAGAACCTATCCAAAGACCTTGCTGACAGTTTAGAAGAAATAGCTCAAAGTATTGTTGCAGTACAGGATCAGACTGACTCACTAGCAGCCATTACTCTCCAGAATCAAAGAAGACTAGACCTTCTCACAGTGGAGAAAGAAAGGCTGTGTCTGATCTTTGAGGAATAATGCTGTTTTTTGTGCTAACCAGTCTGGTATTGTAAGGATGGGGCCAAGAAACTAGCTGATCCAGCCTCAAAAAAAAAAAAAAATAATAATAATAATAATAAAATAGGAGTTATCTGAGACCTTGGCTGCATGGTGGCAGTGGGGAGAGAGTCTGGAAATGGCTCCTCCCATTGACAGGACCACTGTTAATGCTACTTATAACTATAACCCTAAGACCATGTCTTCTAAATCTGATAACTCACTTTATCTCATTCTGTCTAGATGCCTTTAAACTTCATATGGTCCTACAAGCCAGAAGAATTCCCTACAAACCTCTCCAAGAGAAAGAAACAAGATGTTAATCCCCTGGACGTCCTCTTTTCAGCAGGAAGTATTAAAAGAGTTTCGTCACCCTGTTGACTGTAACATTCCATGGTTATTACACCACAAGGTTGAAATCTCGTGAGACAATTGGGGGAAATGAAAAGACTAATGCCTATTTTGTAAAACTACTGTTTGGTATTCTCTGCTTTTTTTGTGTGTGTGGAGGAAGATAAACTTAGCTGTCTGACCATGTGGGCAAGACACTAGATATGCCCATACTCTTAATGCCATGCCAGGTACATTTTTTAATTGGATAGAACTCTGTTGTTTTCAAGACCAGCAGTGAGGCACATAGGGCTGGCTCTTTAATAAAAAGGGAAGTTCTGCTTGCAGCCTTGCTTAGAATTTGAATTCATTTTATCTAAGCCCACCAGTGAATAAAGAGTGACTCCAAACTCTCCAAGCATTGTTTGATTATTCTGGTTCTCTGTAGCAACACGAGTTTTTGTCTTTCTCCAATGCACCTAACATAGTGATTGGCACAAAACCAATGTGCAAAATATATTTGGGAGAAAAATAAAAGGACACAAGTAATAATTCCAGTAAGCTTTTAAAAGTAAATATAAAGGACTTCTAGTGTGTCTCCTGGCATGTGAGGAGATTTGAAAACCTCACTCCATGCTAACAGCAAGGAAAAAAACTAAAAATTCAACAATTTCTCTTAGACCTAACAGAGAAATTAATTCACTGGGAAAACCACTGCCTCAAGCACTAAAGAAATAGGGGAACAGAAGGAACTGCAACATAGTGGAGCACAATTCCATGAGCAGAAACCTCTGCAGGAACCAGTTCTAAGGCAGGAAAATTTAAATTTTAACTGAAAAATACATGGAGTCTCAGCATGGATGAGTCTGAGAGTTAAAAACTACAGGGGAAACTAGTCAGAGTGGCCCCACAATTTAGTGTTTTGCCTCCAACAGCTGGACTAGGTTCTTACAGTGAATATATGATAAAACCCCTCCTGATTTTAGCTGTGGGAGGGGAAAGTACCATGTTAAAATATACCCACTGTGCCGGCCGCCTCCACTGCTTGATAAGCTGGCTGAGCAGCGCTCCCACTGTGGGAGTGCACTGACTACCAGGGGGCATTGAGTGTCTGCCCCTGGTGGTCAGTGTGCATCATAATGACCAGTCAGCCAGTAGTTTGGTCTTTCAGTTGCTTTATATATATATAAAAGTTATATATATATACACACATACATAACTCATGGACAC
>PVJN01031499.1:0-24830 GCA_004026805.1 Lasiurus borealis
GGACCAGACCCTCCTATCTTTTGCGACTCCCCTAAATTTCCGTGCACTTCTCCCTTTTCACAGTCCAAACTCCCCCCGTATGAGTTTCAGCTGGATCTGGGGTTTAGTGTCGTAGGATAAGGGGTTCAATGCCGTTGGGAGTCTCCATTTCCCTCCCGTCAGAGAAAGCCAGCCAGGTACTCGGGCACCCGCTCTCTCAGCGCGCGCATCTCCGTACCTCAGCTTTTTGCAGTTCCTCTGGGTGTCTGTGAGCCCCTCTCTTTCCTTCTAGCTGTAGAACTTCCACTCAGCCAGCTTTCCTGTGGTTCTGGATGATGTCTATTCTGTCTTTTAGTTGTAGTTTTGAAATTGTTGTGCGAGGCAGCAGTGTAGGTGTTTACCTATGCCGCCATCTTGGCTCCTCCCGAATTGTATACTTTTAATGGATGCTTTGTATGGCATGTGAATTATCTATATATATAAGGCTAATATGCTAAGTGTATAACTGTCCAACCAATCGCTATGATGCACACTGACCACTAGGGGCAGGCACTCAACACAGGAGCTGCCATGATGCGCACTGGCTGGCATCATAGACCTGGCACCGACAAACCAACACTCGGCTTCATCCAAGTAGGACACAGGCCCAGCCACCACCCCAGAGCCACACCTTACCAAATCACAGCCAATGCTGCCAAGCTCCCATGGCACAAAATACAGACCACAGCCCAACCCAGAAACGGTAACTGTGGGAACCAGATGTAGGAACACCTGGCTTCCTCTCCCTAGTGACTAGCCTCCTTGGCATTTCTTCAGCCCAGGGACTTGACTTACTTTATAGCCAGATGCAAACATTTTGCACTGTAACCAAATGTTTGTGAAGTGTTTTCCTGTGCCTCATCTCATTTGATCCTCACAGAGGTCCTGGAGTAGGTAGATAGGAGATTTGGTAGAATTCTATTTTCTTTTCATTAGCCGAAAAACAGAGATTTAGAAAGCTTAGAAACTTGACCCGATTGAAAAGAAGTAAGAAATGGTGGACCTTGAAAATGACTTAAGGTTTTCTCACTGACAGAGTATAGTCAAACACTGCTGCAGTTAAATAGTTTACCCTTTGTTCTCCCTGCATGATCTACAATAATAATCTGCCTTGTGTTGATACTTACTGCTGTGTTGCTGACAATTACCTGAAAGAGAAGTTGGGCTGGAAAAAGTTTAGCTACATCAGAAAGCAGGTCTAATTAAGCAAGTTTATATATATATATTGGCTCTCACTGGTGCCAATCGCACACGTGTGTTTTGATCTGTTACTGTTGATCATGAATTTGGTTAACACTTCTATTATAGAAAAAGGGAAAATAGCAATATTAAAATATTTCTTCTAGAGGAGAAACCAAGATGGCAGCATAAGTGAGCACCAAAACTGCTGCCTTGCAACAATTTCAATACTACAAATAAAAGACAGAACAGACATTATCCAGAATCATAGGAAAGTTGGCTGAATGGAAATTCTACAACTAGAAGGAAAGATAGAGGCTCACAGAGACCCAGAGGAGCTGCAAAAAGCTGAGGCACTGAGACGTGTGCATGGAGAGAGCAGGCGCCGGAGTGCCTGGCTGGCTTCCTCTGGCAGGAGGGAGACAGAGATTCCCAACAGATAAGAAAAAGCTAAAGGAGTTCATCAACACCAAACCAGTATTATATGAAATGCTGAAGGGTACTCTTTAAGAAGAGGAAGAAGAAAAAGGTAAAGATAAAAATTATGAACAACAAATACATATCTATCAACAAGTGAATCTAAAAATTAAGTGAATTAGAAATCTGATGAAAAGAATAAACTGGTGAATAGAATCAGGAGCACAGAAAGAAAGTGGACTGACAATTCTCAGGGGGAAAAGAGTAAGGGGGTGCAGGAAGAGACTGGACAAAAATCACACACCTCTGGATGAGGACAGTGAGGGGGAGTAATGGTAGAGGGACAGGTGGGAGCCAAGTGGAAGGGAACTGTGGGGGTGAAAAAGAGAAACAAATGTAATGATCTGAACAATAAAGATTTATTAAATTTAAAAAAATGTTTAGGATGTGAAAAAATCAATCCCAAACTTAGTCTGGAGCAATGTAGTCTATTAACCTTTCTGGAAATAATAAACATTTCTGAATTTAAAAAAAAAGAAAAAGAAAAAAGTATATTTCTTCTAATTAATTTTCTTTCAATGTGCACAAATTCATGTACCAGGCCTCTAGTATCTTAATACAACTGTTCTAAACACAGATACACCACAGCTTCCTTGCCCCAAGGTGGTAACTCTGAGGCATGATTCATTCTCTCAGAAGGTCCCAGTGGGACTGAACCCATTTCCCAGTGCCAAAGCTTGCCCATTAATATGAGCTTTCTTTCTTTCTTTTTAATATATTTTATTGATTTTTTACAGAGAGGAAGGGAGAGGGATAGAGTGTTAGAAACATCAATGAGAGAGAAACATCCATCAGCTGCCTTCTGCCGACGCCCCCTAGTGGGGATGTGCCCACAACCAAGGTACATGCCTTTGACCAGAATCGAACCTGGGACCCTTTGGGTCCGCAGGCCACGACGCTCTATCCACTGAACCAAACCGGTTTTGGCTGAGCTTTCTTTCCTTTCCTATCTGCTTTGTCTCTTTTCTCCACCCTATGCTTTCTGGGATCACATCTCAAATAAAACAATGGCACCCAATTCTTGTCTCGAGGTTTGTTTTTTAAGAAACCCAAACTAAAGCAATTGTCTTTTTTGGGTTGGGAGTCAGATTAACCTGGCTTGGGGCTGAGTCTAAGTCCTGTCAGTAGAGAACCCATCTGGGGAGACTGTGTTCACCAGTCAACTGTCTAGGGTGGAAGCTTGAACCAAAGTCCAGAATACCATGGAGCCGGCCTCAGTCTGCCCAGCGTGCCGGGCATGAGCCTGGAGTAGTTTGCATATATGCTAACCACCCCCCCCACACACACTTTCAGGCCTGGGAACGGTGGTAGGGACCATTGAACAGTCCAGGCCTGTTACTGCCCTTTACCCTAGAGTCAGGCTGTATGGGACGTGTTCATTTCCCCTTTGTTTTATTTTGCCTGTCTCCTGTGGTTGGGTTTCATCTGACCACACAAACCACCAAGACAGAGAAGCAGGAGGTTAGAGAGGGCTAGGAGGGTAGAGTTCAACAGACTCTGTGAGAAGGGTCAGACTCTTGACTATGAACCAGACGTATCTGATTCAGGGAAGGCAAAGATTACACAGCCAAGACTTGAAGTGAGTGAGCCAGGAGCACCCTTTGAGGCCTGTCAGAGAAGGGGATCATCGGAAGAGGCATCTCCTGCCCAGAGAGGCCCAGGTCACTTAGGCCATGAACCTCACCGTCTGAGCACAGGCTGAGAGTCAGAGGGGAGAAGTCTGGGCTGGACCCAGCTTCTCACACCACCTCCAGACCCGGATTGAGATATGGATACTCAAAACTTGACTTTTCCACAATTTCAGGCTGCTCAGCCTCAGCCAAATGCCTTCATTTTCAAGTAAAAGATAGTTGGTGGATGTTAATGCCCATAACACTCACGCCTAGGGATTGCCCCGAGCAACACAACAGAAGAGCCTAGGTTAGCTCAAAGATTTCATAAGTTGTCCTAGAATAAAAACTTTTTATTTTTTTCTATATTTTACTGTGATAGTTTTTATGTGTCAATTCAGTGGAAAGCAGGCCTGAGAGGTACCAAGCTAGGCTACAGTGCCTAGTTACTTATTCAAATACTAACATAAATGCTGTCGTGAGCCCTAACTGTTTGCTCAGTGGTTAGAGCAGCAGTCCGAGGACTGAAGGGTCTTGGGTTTGATTCTGGTTAAGGGCACATACCTCAGTTGAGGGCTCCATCCCCAGCCCTGGTCAGGGTGCAAGGGGAGGCAGCCAATTGATGTCTCTCTCAATGGATGTTTCTCTTTCTGTCTCTCCCCCTTCCCTTCCACTCTATCTAAAAATCAATGAGACCAGTTTGGCTCAGTGGATAGAGCATCGGCCTGTGGACTGACCCAGGTTCGATTCGGGTCAAGGGCATGTACGTTGGTTGCAGGAACATCCCCAGTAGGGGGTGTGCAGGAGGCAGCTGATCGATGTTTCTCTCATCGATGTTTCCAACTCTCTATCCCTCTCCCTTCCTCTCTGTAAAAAATCAATAAAATATATTTTAAAAATAAATAAATAAAATAAAAATCAATGGAAAGAATATCCTCAGGTGAGGATTAATGAAAACAAACAACAACAAAAAAAACCAACAGAAAGATAAATGCTGCCGTGAAGGTATTTTGCACAAGAGGTTTACATCCACAAGGAGTTTATTGCCCTCATAATGTGAGTGGGCCTTATCCAATCAGTTGAAGTCTTTAAGAGCAAAACCTGAGTTCTTCTCGGAGCAGAACTTCTGCCTCAGGACACATCATCAACTCCTATCTGAGTTTCCTGCCTGCCAGCCTGCCCTATAGATTTCAGATTTGCCATCCCCCACAAACACAAAACCCAATTCCTTAACGTAAAATATAGATCTACACTAATAAAAGAGAAACATGCAAACTGACCATCACTTTGCTACACCCACCAACCAATCAGGAGTGAGTATGCAAATTAACCCTATGAAGATGGCAGCAGCCCTGCCCCCCAGATGCTCCGGGCTTCTGGGCAACACGCATGCAGGCACAGAGTGGCTGGGTAGGGCGGGATACCTGCTATGAAGGGAAGGAGAAGGAGTAGAGAGCAGGAGGCAGAGGGAGGTACAGGAGTGGTGCTCCGCCCGGAGCAAAGACTGAAGGTGGCGGCCAGAGGGAAGGCCTGGGTCCAGGGTGCTGGAGGAAAACCAGCTGGCAGCCAGGGGAAGGAAGGCCTATTGCAGGAATCTCTTCATGCAACAACAATGGGCCTCTAGCGTAATTATAGGTATAGATAGATGAGAGAGGGACACATAGACATAGACATAGACATAGATCTATTGATTTACCTATTGATTCAGTTTTTCTGGAGAGCCTTGACGGGTGCACCTACCCTCAGTAAACTGGCAGGCCTAAGAAGTGCTGAGTGGCATCAGTGTCCCTCTCAGGGGAGACAATCCTCAAGGTCACAGAGAAACATGTAGGACATTTGCTGAAACTTGTTCTATTGCTCTGCATCCTGCTGTTGGTTCAACTGAAATGGCCGGACATCCAAGAATAACTTCATAAAGCTCTCCCAATGCTGTAAACAGAAAATTGCAGAAACCACTCAAAGGACTCACGAAGCACAGTTCTCATAGTCAGCTCCCATATAAATCAGACCAGATCACGCCACTGTCCTGCCGAAAATCCACCCAAGGCTCTTGGAATAATCCCAATTTTGTTTTACATTTAAATTCTTTGTTGTTTAAAGTATTACATGAGTCTCCTTTCCCGCCCCCCCCCCCAACTTCTCCCTGGCCACCCCCACCCCCAAGCACTGTCTGTGTCCATTGGTTATGCTCATAATACAGTGGTACCTCGACATATGAGTTTAATTCGTTCCGTAACCTTGAGGCGTGGGAAACTATGAGACGCCCAAGTCATGGTAAACTGGTGGGTCACGTGCAGCCGGCCAATCCGAGAGATTACTCCTATCTCAAATGTTGCTCGTATTTCAAAGCAAAAATCACTTGCTCGATGGCTCAGCTCGTATCTCAAAAATCTCATATGTTAGGGCACTCGTATCTCAAGGGACCACTGTAATACCAAATTTAATCCAGCCTGTATCCCAGCCCTGCCCACCCCAGCTTCCCCTTCCCTGAGCTCCACTGGACCACTCTGCCACCTCAGGGCCTTTGCACGTGCTGTTTGCTCTGCTGGGAATCCCTTTCCCTGCTTCTTTTCCTAGCACCTTCTCGTACTTCAGGGTTCTAAGATAGTTCCCTAACCACACATTCTTTTTTTTTTTTTTTCTCATTCATGAGATATTTATTAAAATAACACATTTAGGGAAAAAAAAAATCAATACAATGTATACATCATTACTGAAAACTGTATACCATCATACAAAAAAAGATTTTATTTTGGGAAAGCGATTTCTAATTTATGGCAAGTTTTACTTTCAGAAATAAGATCACAAAACAACACAATCTAATGCAATCTTAAAGGCTGGCATGCTGCGCAAGGAATGTTCTTATTCTTTGTAGAAGCTCCTTCTTTACACTGTCAGGTACCAGGGCTCTGCCTTTTGGTGTGATTTCAGCCACCAAGTCATCAACAGTAACGTGTTCTAGTCCTTTTTCTTTAATTACCTCTTTACAGTGTGCCTTCAATTGATCCTTCCAGCCACATTCAATTAATTTAGCTCTCAGCAACTCTTTGAGGCGTTCTCTTTCTCCAGTTTCTATCAACTTTTGGTTAATCGCTGCTCTCATCTGCGCATCTTTGTTCATCTTGCTAACCACACTCTTCGGCTGCCCGGGACTTAGACCCTCCCCTAACCACACATTCTTACATGACCACCTCCTCACCGAAATCTTCTACTAAATCCCATTTATCACAGTCTGGAATGATTTTATTTGTTTGTTTTGTTTATTGTCGGCCCCCCTGTTCTGGTCTGGAAGTTCCAGGAGAATGTGCCCCTCTCATTCTCTTGTGTCTCCCCAGTTCTGGGTCTTAGGAGGCACTATGACACATCCTATGTAATAAAACCTTAATATGCAAATCAACCAAACTGTGGAACAACACAGGAGCTGCCCCCAATCAGAAGGGGTGGGGGCCGCAGGGCTTTCAAGTTGGCAGCACCAGGCCAGCCAAGGCGGGTGCCAGCGGGAGCTCCCTGATTGACCCACCGGTTGCCCCAAAGATTGGCCCTGACCGCCGGCCAGCCCTAGGGATCCTACCTGTTCATGAATTCCGTGCACTGGGCCTCTAGTATTAAATAAAAGAATGATTCCTCATCTCCTAGGCTCATTCAGATTTGAGCCAGCTCCCTCCCCATTTCCCACAGGACCCTGGGCCTACCTCATCATGTCCCTTGGTGACAGACAGTGGCAAAGCATGACATTCAGCCGTCCAGCAGTGGGGACCCCTGACTGGAGGGTGGAGGAAGGACTTGGTTACCTTGTGTGGGGTTGAGCCTCGAGAAGAATGTGCCACTGGACTAAAGGGAACTGACCTGAGCCCTGAAGGACGGGGAAAGAGGATTCCAGGGGAGGGAACAGCAAGGGGAAGGTCTGAAAGGGGGAGCATCTCCAGGAACTGGTTAGAAGCCAGAGCACCTCCCACTATGAGCCAGGAGGAGAGTGGCATGAACTCAGGGCAGAAAGGGGGCAGGGCCCAAGAGCCGACTCTGAGATCCGTGGAAGGGTCTTCACCAGGGAAATTACAGGGTCTGGTTCATACATTGAAAATTCAGAGATCGCCAAAACCGGTTTGGCTCAGTAGATAGAGCGTTGGCCTGCGCACTGAAAGGTCCCAGGTTTGATTCCCGTCAAGGGCATGTATCCTGGTTGTGGGCACATCCCCAGTAGGAGGCGGCTGATCAATGTCTCTCTCTCATCGATGTTTCTAACTCTCTCTCCCTCTCCTTCCCTCTCTGTAAAAAAATCAATAAAATATATTTAATTTAAAAAAAGAAAGAAAATTCAGAGATCGTTTCTGTCTGAGGAAGTGGGGAACAGGCACAGTAGGGAGACTTCTTTTTTATTGTAGTATCAGCTACACGGCTAGCATTTTTTTGGAAAAAGTTATATACATGTATTGCCTTAAAATTTAAACAAGTAATCATCTGGATGCTGAGCAGAGCCTGGACTGTAAGAGACCAGAGGGAATTTTGGTTGGTGCCCATGACAGAGACTGCAGACCACCTCATGACCATTCTCCTCTCTCCCTCTTTCCTCACTGACAGATGCTAGTTTCTTTGTTTTTCCAAGTGACCATTTATACAGCATGTATCCAACCAAATGATGTTTCCCAACTAGGGGGTGCTATTGAGTAGAAGATGTTGAATGAAAGTTATGAGAAAATTATTTAAAAGAGAAACAGAGAACTGACAAGGGCCATTTTTACTCTCTTCTTCGCCTTTCCCGTCTTTTTACTTTCTGGGATATAGCTGTGATGTCTGGAGCTCCAGCAGCCATCATGGGCCCTGAAGTAAACTGTAAGCTGCAAGTCACAACATATGCAGAGGAGAGCTGAAAGGCAGAGGAGGTGTAAGTCTCTAGTGATGTTATGGAACTTCTAGACCAGCCCTGCACACAACAGAAGTTTATTACTCTCTGTTTGTCACAGGTTTCTATAGAGCGGTTAGAGGAGTCTTCTCACATGTCATTCATGGACTGATGCTGATGGAGTAACCATCTCCTTAAACATCACTCTGTTAGAGTTCTGGAGGGTATCTGGCAATTAAACATTTAGCCTAGAAGTCACTCAAATCACTCTACTTATTGGCTAAAACTAGTTACATGGCCCCTTCAAATCAATTATAAGAGGCCAGGAAATGTAATACTGCCGAGTGCCCAGAAAGCAGGGAGCCAGAAACAGATGGAGGAATCATCACTGAGATCAAATAGAAGTCAAGATTTGGACGTGTGTGTGCCTGGGGACAGCTGGGTGGGGAGGACTGTGGAAGGCCGGGGGGATGAGGGGGGAGAAGGAAGTCATAATTCTGGCTCCACAGGAATGGTTTTAAAAGGCAGCCATGAGAACATAATGAAATGAATGAGTGTACTCCACAGAGATAGACACTGTCACCAAATGGGGTGGCATGACCTGAACAAACAGCTGATGTCTAGATTGGAGGAAGTCTGGACCATCACCCTCAGGCTCTGCCATCCTGCTTTTGCCCTCCTCTGTAACCCCTTCCAGCCCCCCAAGTAACCCAGACCCTCCATAGCTTCTCTGGGTCCTCATGTGGGAGGGTCCTTGACTTCCAGCAAGCAGGGCCTTCATGGTCTCCAGAGAACACAGACCCAACAGGGGCCTCCAGCAGACATCCAAGCCCCCACATAGTAGGTGTTCAGGAGCACCGGGCTTCAGCCGGGGAGGAGTAGGGAAGTCACCTGCCTGCTATTTTCCAGGACACTGCACTGGGGGGCGCACGCAGCTCACCCAGAAACTTCCCTGGGAGGGGTAGTCCTAGAGGTTCCACCTGACCCAGGTGCCCCTTTCTCCCCATAACCTGGGCTCCTTTCCCTAAACCTTCAGACCCCAGATCTTCCCCTTCTAGCGTAGAAGCCCTCTGACTCACATTCTGACCCCAGATTCTTCAAGGTGCACATCTCTCCATATATAGACCAGGGATCCCCACTAACCAAGGGGCTCCACGATCACTGTCCTGAGCCTCACAGTGGTGGCAGTGGGTAGTGGGGTCCCCTGGAGCTGGGAGAAGCAGGGGTAGTGTCTCCATGAACACTCACCGGTATCCAGCAGGTAGTCACTGAAGCTGGTGGGAGAGGCACAGGGCACAGACCTTCCTGACTCTCAGGAGGAGGGAGTGAGGCCGGCTAATGGAGCCCAGTTGTCAATCTTCTGCTTTTTTTTTTTTAAGTTATTTAGGGAGAGGGAGAGGGAGATAGAAACATCAATGATGAGAGAGAATCATTGATTGGCTGCCTCCTGCATGGCCCACAGTGGGGATCAAACCAGCAACCGGGCATATGCCCTGAGTGGCATTGAGCTGGGACCTCCTGGTTCAGAGGTGGACGCTCAACCACTGAGCCACGCCAGCTGGGTGTCTAATTGCTGATTGCAACCTCAGAGTTTCTGAGCCAGCAGAGCTGCGGTAAGGCCTAAGCGTGTGAATCTCTAACAAGTTCTCAGATGAGGCAGAAGCTTGCTGGTGAGGACTGCACTTTGAGAACGATGGTGCAGATGTTCGGTTCCTCGGTTTCCAGCATTTCCTGATGCCAGTCGCAAGTCTGCCCTCTGCTGGCCAAAGAAATCACTTCTTCAGCTTCAATTTCTTCTGTTGGATAAATACTATTAATATAGTACTAGTATTTACCTACCGTGGTGTTTGTGGCGATTAAATGAAGACAATTTGGGTAAATTCTTTAGTAAGACTCCTGGCACATATTAAGAATAGAGGAAAGTTCTTTTCCAAGTGATTGAGGTATGGAAATTTGGCTGGAAGGCTGCTATTGTTTTGGGGGTAGGGAGGTTTATAAACCTTAAAGAATTATTTGACTTTAAAAAAACATGTACTGCGCAATTAAATTTTAGTCAGAAAATTACGTACGATTTAATATCATTCAAAAAGAGAAGTTAAAAGCAGTTTAATGGTTTAAACCTGAAAGCACCTGGAGACAATCGTGTTCTAGTTCCCAGCTGTTTGCTCTCTCTTCCTGGAAGGAGGTTATGCAACCTGGCTCACCTGCGCTGCCTCCGGGGGAGCACCGTTTCCGGCCCCACTGGCTTTGCCCTTGACCTCCTGACTGCCTTTGCCAACAGCTTGTGTGTGAACGTGATTTGTGGCACCTCAAGCTGAAACTTTTTTTTAAGCTTTGTCTTTTTTTTGTTTGTTTGTTAATCCTAACTTGATAATAGTTTTTCATTGACTTTAAAAAAAAAATTTTAATCTTCATTGACTTTTAGAGAGAGGAAAAGACAGAGAGAAACATCAATGTGAGACAAACACAATGATTGGTTGCCTCCTGCTTGAGCCCTGACCAGGACCTGGGCTGGCCGGGAAGGAGCCTGCAACCAAGGTAGTGGGGCCAGAATGGAATCTGGGACCCTTTGGCCTGCAGGCTGATGCCCTATCTACTGAGCCAAATAAGCTGGGGCTCAATCTGAAACTTTAAGAGATATTTATTGCTTATTTGCACCTCCTCACTTGCTCTTAACCTCTGCCACAAGATTGACATGTCTCCAGTGGAGGCTGTTTCTTTGACTTGTATTGTAGAAGGAAGAACAATTACAACCACAGGTGACCCACAGCCAAAAGGAGCTAAGCCACAAGAAACCTGTGACAGAAATATAGGATGTCCCCCCAAAATATATACACATACTTTGAATAATTATAAAGGCAGTGTTTATTAAAATGCATTTCATTTTCAAAATTGGGCAAATAGCTTTAAAAGTGTGTATAAATTTTGGGGAGACACCTATTTAAGACGGACTAGAAATGAACCTTTAGGGTTGTGAGCTACTGAGATGTTGAGATATCTTGTTACTGCAGCTACACCCAGTGAACACAGACTAAAATATATCCTACAATAACCGAAGCCGGTTTGGCTCAGTGGATAGAGCCTCGGCCTGTGGACTGAAGGGTCCCGGGTTTGATTCCGGTCGGGGGCATGTGCCTTGGTTGTGGGCACGTCCCCAATTGGGGGTGTGCAGGAGGCAGCAGATCGGTGTTTCGCTCTCATCGATGTTTCTAACTCTCTATCCCTCTCTCCTCCTCTCTGTAAAAAATCAATAAAATACGTATTAAAAAATAAATAAATAAATAAAATATACCCTACAATAGGTGATGGCCATATAATGTATTTATATGGTGGAAATGAAGCTATCAAATTTAAAGTTATGTTTTAAATGATATTAAATTTAAATTTATACTTAAATGTATGTACCTATTAAACTTTTATTTTTTTTTTTTATTTTTTTAAAATATATTTTATTGATTTTTTACAGAGAGGAAGGGAGAGGAATAGAGAGTCAGAAACATCGATGAGAGAGAGAGACATTGATCAGCCGCCTCCTGCATGCCCCCTACAGGGGATATGCCCGAAACCAGGATACATGCTCTTGAACGAAATCGAACCTGGGACCTTTCAGTCCGCAGGCCGATGCTCTCTCCACTGAGTCAAACCTGTTTCGGCTAAACTTTTATTTAAGAACATAGGAAGTTGCTCAAAAATATGTTTTTTAAAATATATTTTTATTAATTTCAGAGAAGAAGCAAGAGGAAGAGAAAGATAGAAACATTAATAATGAGAGAGAATCACTGATTGGTTGACGCCTGCATGCCCCTACTGGGGATCAAGCCTACAACCTGGGCATGTGCCCTTGATTGAAATTGAAGCTGGAACCCTTCAGTCCATAGGCTGATGCTCTATCCACTAAGCCAAACCTGCTAGGGTGCTCAAAATGTTTTAAATAAGTGAACAAAAGTTTAAAACTGAAAGTACAGTGGGATTCCAATTTTTCAAATAAAAATATATCTTGTAAATATTGAATGAGGTAAGTTGGGTGGTAATTTTACCTAAAAAAATGGATTGGGGGGGAAGACCCTTAAATGTTAACTGGTTTTCTCAAAGTGGTAAAATCAGGGAGGATGGTTATTCTCCTTTATACTCATCTATAATTTCCAACTTGTCTAAAATAACCATACCATGGTTTTGTAACTTAGCAAAATGGCTATACAAGTATGTCAAACATAATCAATAGCTGATGGCAATGTGGAAGGCAGGGAGCCCTGGGAAGGCAGCAGGGTCGAGGGTCCCAGTAGGTCCTGGTGGGGGATGGTCTCCTTGTACCAGGCATGCCAGACACAGGCATGAACCTAGCAGCTAAGGTCCTATGAGAATATGTGTGACTTAAAAAAAAGGATTAATGAGCTTCAAATATAAAAATTAAAGTATATGTTTGTAAATGTTAATAAAAGGTAAGAACTATTGCCCTAGATCCATGGTCAGCAAACTGTGGCTCTCAAGCCACATGTGGCTCTTTGGCCCTTTGAGTGTGGCTCTTCCACAAAATACCACGGCTTGGGCAAGTCTCTTTTGAAGAATTGGCATTAGAAGAAGTTTTAAGTTTAAAAAATTTGGCTCTCAAAAGAAATACAATCGTTGTACTGTTGATATTTGGCTCTGTTACTAATGAGTTTGCCAACCACTGCCCTAGATGATTTGGCTCAGAGAATATGTGTAGCTTTGTGGGGGTGGGGCGGAGGAAGGCATGGGTCACAAACCTCCTCCTCACCTGTAACGTAGGGTCTGGGTCTAAGCCCAGACCCCTAGAGAGATCAGCTATCTATAGAGCCAGGAGCCTGAATGAAGGGTGACACCCTCCTGCAATTCCAAAATTTAGCACAGGAGGGAAGCAGAGAGCTAGGTCAGGCTGGGAGGGCACATGGGAGCTGTCTCCCCATCCACTGCTCTTCCTCCCAACCCCCCCATCTCTGAGGATCCTTACCACCAAGACAGTCACTTCAGCTTGGTTTTCAGAAGATGGTGCCATTTCTCAAAAGGAAATTGCTTTTCAAGTAAAACCTAAGTGTTCACCATGTCCTTCCCATGGGCTATTCAAGATAGTTCAAGTTTTTACATGTTTAACACGTTTTATCATTTAAAATGTGTTTTCAATTTCAGTCTATAGCTGACTTCAGGGACTGGCTTAATAAAGCTCACATCCTATATTCATCATGCTGATGTCTTTAAGAGGATAGAAAACTTTGGTAGGAAGACTGGTGGCAAAGATTGCTTCTTCATAGAACTGAGGTTACCAGTAACTTTGGTTACAAAGACAACCTGAGAAAACTATTCTGTATAAATCAGTGATAGTCACAGGTCTCTTGTGAAGTGCCTTAGCTACTATTGAACAAAACACCTCGAAACTTGATAGTTTAAAGAAATTATTATTATTATTATTATTATTATTATTATTATTATTATTATTATTTGGGTTGGGCTCTTCTTGTTGATTCTACCGCTAGTCTACTTGGCTATAGTAGGGGGACTGGGTGGTCCAGGTCTCTGATAGCCCCGCTCACATGTCTGGCTTTTGGCTAGGGTGGTGAGGGCAACTGGGCCATATTGATCACATTACCCAGCAGGTCAGACTTTGTCACCTGGCAGCTGGGTTCCTAAAGGAACAAGAGAAGCCAAAGCCTCGTGCACAAACACTTTTCAGGTCTCTGCTGGAGTCATATTTCCTACTGTCCCCTGGACCAAAGCAAGTCACATGGCCAAGCCCTGATTCAGGGGGTCGAGAACATAGATTCCATTCTTTGACAGGAGGAGCTTTAAAAAAATATCTTAACACATGCTCTTTCTCCTCTCTTCCTGTTACTAAGATCATCCTTATACTACCCAAACCCTATACTCCTGAGGTTAAATTCTACATTTCCCCAGGTGTGTCTGGGGGAAAATCAATCCCCCAGAAAAATCAATATGCAGTAAGGGGCTAAACTGTGTTCAACAAAATTCATATGTTGAAACTCTAACCCCAGTAAGACTATATATTTTGAGATAGGCTTTTAAGGAGACAATCAAATTAAATGAGGCCAGATTCATAGGGCCCTAATTCAATAAAATCCATAATCTTATAAGAAGATGAAGAGATATCAGAGTTCCAGAGTTCCCTCCCCCTCTCCAGATATGCACAGCGGAAAGGCCATGTGAGAACACGATGAGAAGGTGGATATTTCTGCAAGCCAGTAAAAGAAGTCACACCAGACATCAATCCTGCCAATCCCTGGATCTCAGACTTGCAGCCCCTAGAACTGTGGAAAATGTCTATTGTACCACTCAGTCTGTGATATTCTATTATGGCAACCCAACCTGACGAATACAAAAGGGATTCTTGGTTAAATAAGTTTGGGAAATGCATGTTCAATACTGATCCTCCACCCTTGGAAATTCATAAAGCTCTGTGGCATATTAAAGACTCTGATAACCATAGCAGGTTTGGCTCAGTGTACAGAGTGTCAGACTGTGGACTGAAGCGTTCCAGGCTCGATTCTGGTCAAGGGCACATAGCTCAGTTGCAGGCTCTGGGCCCTGGTCGGGTGCATGCGGGAGCCACACAACATCAATGTTTCTCTCTCTGTCTCTGCCTCTCTATTCCACTCTCTCTGAAAAATCAATGGGAAAATATCCTCAAAATAAACACACACACATAAAAAGAAAAAACATATATATCCTCAGGGGAGGATTAAAAACAAACAAACAATTCTGAAAAGTTCTGGAATAAAGAAACCTATAGTTTAACACAATGTTTCCCAATTTTATTCAAACATGAGGCCCTTTGCCAGCACCTATGATCACCATCAGAAGCTATATTCATGTCTAGTGCTGATGTAACAAACAACCCAAACTTGATGGCCTTATTCTCTCACAGTCTGGAGGCCAGATGTCAGAAATCAAGACGGTGGCAGGACTGGTTCCTTCTGCAGCTCTGAGGGAGAACCCTCCGTGCCTCATTCCTCTCCTCTGGTGGTTGCCGACAACCCATGGTGTCCTGGGCTTGTAGATGCATCATTGATTCCCACCTCTGCCTCCATCTTCACAAGACCTTCTCTTTTGTGTCTCATTCTCAACTCCCTCCTCTTTCTCTTCTAAGGGACCCAGGCATCAGATTTAGGGTGCACCCTACAAGATGATCTCATCTGACCATCCTTAACTGAATTACACCTGCAAAGACCCTTATTCCAAATAGGTCACATTCTAAGGTTGCAGGTTGACATGTGTTTTGGGGACCATTACTGCATTCACTACAGAAGCCAAAGGACCCCCAAGGTGCTGGCTGAGTGAGGACACAGAGCAGGGGTGAGTGGGACTCCTCTAGGTAGCTGCAAGATCAGGGTCCATCCCTTCCAAGGGACACGCTCGGAAGAGCACTCTCCTGTCAGCAATGCGGATCCTCAGATCCTCCTTTTCTCAACTCCTTGCTGACCATCCCCCATGAACACATTCCTGTTTGGGGCAGGTCAGGACTTACTGTTCTACTCGTCAAAACCTTAACTGGACTTTCTGACTGTTCTTTCTGCTTTGTCCTGGAAGATAAGGCCTGAATTTCTGGTAACAGTTGCAAAAACTGATGTTCAGTCATTGTAGCAATGTGATAGGAAGGCTCTTACAGGGCTGTGCTTCTAGAAGCTTCCTCCCCAAGTCTTCTCAAAGCTCTGCTTCCTCCTTCCTCCAGGCCTCTCTCCTGTCCAGAACACTGCCCCACCCTCTCAGCCTCCAGGAGGAAGTGAGACCTCCTCCCTCCAGGGACAGTCTTCCAGGACCAGCCTGAGTGTTCTTACTGTTGGCACTTTTTAAAATATATATCTTTTTTTATTGATTTCAGAGAGGAAAGGAGAGTGAGAAATAGAAACATCAATGATGAGAAAGAATCATTGATCAGCTGCCTCCGGCATGCCCCCCACTGGGGATGGAACCCACAACCCCGGCATGTACCTTTGACCAGAAACGAACCTGGGACCCTTCAGTCTGCAGGCTGACGCTCTACCCATTGAGCCAAAACAGCTAGAGCCTATTGGCACTTTTTCTTTTTCTTTTTTTAATATATTTTTATTGATTTTTTACAGAAAGGGAGAGGGATAGAGAGCTAGAAACATCGATGAGAGAGAAACATCCTGCACATCCCCCACTGGGGATGCGCCCACAATCAAGGTATACACCCCTGACCAGAATCAGACTGGGACCCTTCAGTCCGCAGGCTGACGCTCCATTACACTGAGCCAAACCGGTTTCGGCCCTATTGGCACTTCTTGCTACTCTGCTGCCTTCCACCTGGATGCCATCCCTGCTCACCCACTCCTACCACCGCTCCACAATGCTTGCCTACAAGCCACCCAGCAAGTCCCTGGATTGCAAATAAGCAGACATGGCTCAGATCTTAGAGGTGGGGCTCAGGGAATGCATGTGTGTGCATTTTTTTCTGGGGAGGGGTCCCTATCTTTCATCACTTCTCCAAATGGTTCTTCCTGACTTAAAGAGGCTAAAAACCACTAGTTTAGAACTACAGCTCAGTGAGTAACCCTCTCTTAGAGCAGTAACCCCAGGGAAACCCCTCTTCCCACTCCTTCTGATCTGAGGGGCCCCAGTCCTAGGAGACAGGCGTTTCACAAGATGCCCCAGGGATGGAACAAATCTGGCTCCATGCAGAGGCACAGCACCCCCATCCCACCCCACTGCCACCCTGTGGATGACTAGCAGATCCCCAGGTCTGGGAGAGAGCTGGGGAGCCTGAGGGCAAAGCCCTGTGACCTCCCTGTACCCCCGCGGCTTGTCTTCCGCTGGCCCTTTCTGTAAGTCTGGCCAGCATCCTGGATCTTGCCCCTGCACACTGCTGGGACTGTGCATTTGGTCGTGTTGTGACAACAGGCTGATGACCTTTCTCTCAAATTGGATAATAAATCTTTTTCGAGCAGACGCCTATCTTTAACTTCTTTAAAATTCTATTTGAGGCCCAGTCGGGCTCAAGAGCACTGCCTCCGTCTGCCAGGGTTGCCATTACAAGTACCACAGCCTGGGGCTGGAACCGCAGCACTGATTCTCCCACCGTTTGGGAGGCAGGAGGCAGAAGGGTCTCCTTCCTTCTGAGGGCCGTGAGGGAAGGAGCTGTTCCTGGCCTCTCCCGTCGGTTTATAGACATTTATGTGTGTTCGTGTCCAAACTGCCTCTTCTTAAAAGGACACCAGTCACACTGCATTAGGGCCCACACCAATGGCCTCATTCTAACTCAATTAGAATTTAAAGGCCCAATCTCCAAATACAGTCACATTCTGAGATACTGGGGATTAGGACTTCACCATGGGCCTTTTAAGGGGACACATTCAGACACCAGAAGTAAATGAGAAGGATGGGTAGGGGACATGCTTCAGGCAGAGGGATCATGGTTTAATTTCCGCCCTCTCAAGGCTGGTCTGCACCAGAGCCCCTCAGAGCCCCCTCAGCCACTGCACAGCCACCAGCCAGGCCTCTGAGGGGCTTGGGGTGGCCCGCCCCTCCTCCCTGGGCCTTCAGGCAGTCCCACACTGGCCCTGAGTGCTCTCCCAGCAGTTGGCAAGCCAAACCTAAGGGCCAGGAGAAACAAGGTGGGCTCTGGAGATGGAGCTGTCCTAAGGGCTGGGCCGCCCTGGGGGGGTGCATATGGTGTGGGCAGGGCTGAAGCACCCCTTTGTTTTAGGCATGGATGTGGGAGGGGTGGTCTCTCAGTTCAATTGCCTTCCCACTGTGGAGTGGGAGTTTGGGTGACCCCAGGAATCTTATTTGCATGCAGAGCACAGGCTTCTGGGAGGTTAGAAAGAAGGAATTTATTTTAACTTGCAAATTAGTTTTAATTCTTAATAGTTATACTTACTCATTGTTGAAAGAAAAAACTTGCCGGTGATCCACCATAACTGGAAATCTCTGACTCTGGCTACTCATTATTTAATGGTATCGTATGCTTTTACCTTTTAGGATCTTCTCTTAATGCAAGCAATACATGTTACTGTAAAGCAATTAATTAGAAAATGAAGTTTGCCAAAGAAAACAATTTTAAGTCACTTATAGTACCACTATCTACAGATAGTTTATTTTTTAATCATATATTTCTTTGACTGCTAATACATTTGAATATTTTCCTTTGTTTATTAGTTATTTAGATATACTGGAAGAATGGACTGTTCTCATCTTTTGCATATTGTGCTATTGGTATCTAATGATGTCTGGTTCATCACTTCATATATATGTGAAGGCTAATATGCAAATAGACCAAACGGTGGAACAACCAGAACAATCGAACAACCAGTTGGTATGATGTGTGCAGACCACCAGGGGGCGTGTGCAGAATGTGACGGGCATGGGCTGCTAACGGGATGGTGGAGCCGGTGAATGGGGGCGCCAGGCCAAGGCGGGGTGCGGGTCGCTGTCATGGAAGCGAGCCTCTGGTGGTTACTGAAAATTCTTTGCTCCCACACACTCTGCACCCCTGTGCGCTGGGTTCCAACTGGTGCTCACACCCACTGCCAGTGCCGGCCCTGCTCATACCGGATGGGCCAAGACCTGCCCCTGTGCCCACCGCACCCTCTCGGCCCACAGTTCCTTTTAAGGTGCACGATTCATACACCGGGGCCCTAGTATGTATATAGTATTAACTCAGTCATATTTGTAGCAAATATATTTTTCCCAGTTTGTGGTTTGCTCTTAAAAATTTTAGAGCATTTTCTTTTTATCTCTATTTTCCCCTTCAGAATTTTTTTACTGGCTGTAAAGCTTAGAAAGTACTTATTCCGAAAATTTTTTTTAGTTTGTCTTTGATCCTCTCTCTGCATTTACCCCTTCTCAGTCGTCTGCTCCAAGCCAATGTCCAGGAGAAATACACACACACACACACACACACACACACACACACACACAACCTGGAGTCCCCTGGCTGCCAGCACTTACCCAAAAGCACTAGCAAACAAGGGATGATTTCTGATGTGCGGAGAAGGTAAGGGGTGTACCCTGGAGACCTCAACACAAACAACTTAAAAATTCCCTCCAGATATTTCTATTCTCCCCAAGCCTCTCCTGCTGCATCCCCAGGGAAGCCTGACCCTCCCTCTCAGCACAGCGGCCTCGGCCTCAGCCTCGCTGCTCCCCTCTAACTGGGCCTTCATTTCCAGAACCCTGCCCCCTCTCCAGCGGAACAATTGGGCTGTAGGCCCTTGGCCCAAACCCAGCTCTTTCCAAACAAAGGCCCTGGGGCTAATGGTCTGCCTCCTTAGAAAGCTGGGTAGCAACTTCCTTTGTCACTTGAGAATGCCTTTGGGGTCTCAGCCCCACCCCCTGGGGCTGATTATCCTGTTTCTTGCAAACAAACCCAGTGATGTTCTAGGTGGAATTCTCATACCATCTGCTCATGGCACCCAAGTTACTCTCTCTCCTTGTGCCTTGAACATGCAGGAAGTGGAGTTCTGGCAAGAGGGGAAACCTGGAGACCCTCTTACAGAGCTGATATGCAGAGAGGCGGCCCTGGGAGCCCAGAGCTGAGAGGGAGCATCCTGAGGAGCAGCCAGCCAAAGACTGGGGGGAGCCCAGGGGCCAATTGCCAAGATCGGTTTATAGCTCTCCGCTCATTAGTGTAGACTCTGGGCGAGAAATGACGATCCTTGCTGCTTCTAATAGTGAGCCCTGTGGTGCTTAGTCTGTGGAGATAGCTTCAACGGCTTTAGCTGAGCCCCAGTGCCAAGGACGAATGCAAGGAAGTGGGTGGGAGGTACTCTGTGGGGTGATTTCTGGACCAGTGTGACAGAGGTCCTGGGAGGAGAGGTCTGAAGGCAGGCAGGAGAGAGGTGACACGAGAGCACCCACCCTAGTGGCCAGAGAAGCCAGGTGCTCAGGGGAGATAGGATGGTGGGGTCTCTACTACTCGGGTTTCCTGGGCGATTTTCGATGTTATCCCATAAGCTGCCTGTGACTGCTAGTAACAACCAGCCCTAGCTCAACTTGCTAAGGCAATTTGGAAGTAAATCTCCTGCCATCATAGGAAGTCTTGGGGCTGGGGGCAGGGGACTGCAGGTGCAGTTTGATCAAGGCTTTGCCCTACTTTTCTGCAATCCCCCGGCTCCACCATCCTCTACCTGGGTCTTTTTCTCAAGCCAGGTTCCTTGTGGTGACAAGAGACCCAACAAGATGTGACTGTACAGGAGCAGAGGACTACATCTTATTGGAAAGGTGCTGGGTGTGATCCCTTGTTATAAGGCTTATAACATCTATATTATAAAGAGGTAGTATGCAAATTAGGCCTGGACTCTGTAACGGTCACGACCAGACAGGAGAAGGTTGTGCACACAGGTGAGGCCTGGAGCAGAGACGGAGACAGAGGCAGGGGGGCCAGGGCACACTGTGAGTCAGGCTCGGGTCCTGGCCCCCTGTGGCGCTGCTCTGGCCTGACTCCTGCGGCGGTAGGTGGAGCACCTCCTTGCTAGATTTCAATCGCTGCTGGGCCTCTGGTTTATTATAAGTGAGCAACTGCATCCCATTCTCTTCCATCAGAGTCACAGCCATCATGATTCCTTGTGGCACCTGCACCTGCATACACACCTCCACCTTTTTCTCATGTATTTGTCTTTCTCTCTTATGCACTGGCAGACTTGGGTACAAACTATCCTGGGGATTGAGCCAACTAAAAGCATCTACCCTTGCTCTGCTGGTGCCTGTGATGTCATCGAGTGCCCTCAGCCCCTGAAACCTCACCACCTGGACAACTCACCCAGCAGGGCCATCACTGCTCCCTCAAGCAGCACAGGTAACAGAAGGCCTAGATGACCTTTGTCCCCTGGGGAGAGGCCGGCATCCCCACACACAGTGACAGCAAGTCTTCAGACAGCCCTGCGGTGGGATCCCAGAGTCAGGTCTCCCTCCCTGCAGATGGCCCAGCAGCTAGTGGTGCAGCGTCCACTGAACAGCAGGATGTAGATCCAGCCTCCATCAAGCCACCCGCCTCCAAGGCCATGCCTCCAAGGCCACAGCAGCCTCTGGGGACGAGAACCAGCATGAAGATGAAGCTGATGCAGGGCACAGGCAGGAGCCCAAGGAGGCCACGGCCCAGCTGGCCCACCGGGCCCCAGATGCCCCGCAAACATCCTTGAGTCTCCAGAACCTAGTGTGGGCTGGGCCGGTGCGAGATTCCAGGAGGACCCCGAGTCTTCAGATTTCCCAAAGTGACTCCCTGGTTAAGGAAAAGACACCACACGCAGCCAGTGTCCCAGACAGGGAGCAAGACTTAGCCCCATCTACGCCAAGTGCTGAAGCACAGTTCCCCCCAAATGTGCCTGCCGTGGGCACTGCAGATGCAGACACCATTGAAGCTGTTGAGAAATCTGAGGGTCCAGAGTTCCGTCAACCCTGACACTGAAGCTTTGCCATCGGCTGAGTCCCAGGCAGTGACCGAGCGGGATTTGATGGACTGCTCCAGCGACCTGCAGGCTCCACTGGTCCCACCCTCCCCAGGAAGCAGTGTGACCTTCTTGCCTGGTGTCCCTACAGTGGCCCTGGGAAGAAGGCATCTGGACTCCAGTCTGTACATAGCCTGCGCTCCATGACCAGCTTGCTGGGAGGGGGCGAGGGGTCCATCAGCTCCTTGGCAGACAGCCTGGTCTGGTCTGAGGCCACCATGAGCATGGCCACGGGCTTCTCTTAAAGGGTCTTGCCGAAACCAGTTTGGCTCAGTGGATAGAGCATCGGCCTGCGGACTGAAAGGTCCCAGGTTCCATTCCGGTCAAGGGCTTGTACCTTGGTTGCGGGCACATCTCCAGTGTGGGCGTGCAGGAGGCAGCTGATCGATGTCTCTCGCTCGTAGATGTTTCTAGCTCTCTGTCCCTCTCTCTTCCTCTCTGTAAAAAAATCAATAATATATATATATTTTTTAAAAACCTAGGGCCTTATTACTTCAGAGCAACTGGCAGTTGAGCTGCCTGCTTTAAGAGAGACCTACCTGGCTCACATCAGTGACTGATGTCACCTGCCGGGCCCTGAGGTGCATATTTGCCACCCCTCCCCTGCAGATGGCTCAAGAGGAAATCTAATACCAAGCCCCAAGGGGAGGTGTGTCTACCTTTTTACTGGAGCAGCTGTCACTTGCTGGAGGTGAGCCCGGAACTGTTCCCATGTAGTGAAAGCAAAGGTTCAGAGGAAGAAGGATGTCAATTCAGCTCCCAATGATCAAAGCCCCTTGGAGAAGCAATTGAATCAACCTAAAAAGAGAGGAGAGGTGGGGTCCCTGAGAGAGGCCAAGGGAAGGAAAGCTGATGCGGATGTGATGGGTACTTGGTGGGGGAGGGTAGTTCAGCAGTTCAACCTGGGCTGAGCCCAGAGCAGAGAATAAAGCTGCCAGCGTAAACCCCAAAGGCTGTCAATGAAAAATCTTGAACAAGGTTAATGCCACTATGTACCAGCAGCTACTACCAGACACTGGAACTTCAAAGGTAACCAACAGTTCAGAAGGGACAGAAACCAACCTTGACTACCCTGTTTCCCCGTAAATAAGACCTACTTCCAGTTTTGCCTCTCGCTGTAATATCCCCCCAAAATAAGACCTCCCCGATAATAAGGCCTCCCTCAAACATAAGGCCTCTCCGAAATATAAGTCCCCCAAAGCTACTGTAAGGCGTCTGACTCGTGATTTAAAGAGACCTCTCACTGCCTGAACAGCTCGGCTGCACTGCAGCCAATCAGTGAGCTGGATTGTGATGACAACTACTGTGGTTCCTTATGGTACACAGGTAATACATTTCCTCTTATTTTTTTTTTCAACAATAAGTGTGTACTGTATTCTTCTTCATGGAAAAATAAGACATCCCCTGAAAATAAGACCTAACGCATCTTTGGGAGCAAAAATAAATATAAGACACTGTCTTATTTTCGGGGAAACAGGGTAGGTGAAGGGATTAGCTGATCACACAACTGCCACTTGTGGGTGTGGCTGGGCCCAGGGCTCAGCCTCATCCTCAGGGTTCTATCTTTCCAGCTCCAAGCTCCCTCCCCCGGTCTGTGCTGGCTCCGTTCTCAGGTGGCTCAGCACCTTCTTGGAAAGAGAGGCCCTTGTTCCCACTGGCTCTGGCAGGAGAGTCCTGGGGAGGGTCCCGCAGGGCCCGGCTTGGCTCCCATGCTCTCTCCTGAACCAATCACTGAGGCCATGGAATGGGACACCTGGCCTGGGCCTCGCGCCTCCCTCTGGACCCCGGGTCAGCCAAGAATGGGGGGATCCCCACAGGACATGTGTTAAAGCTGGAAGAGTTGTAAAGAGTATGACCTTGGGGTCCAGGCCTCCCAAATCCTGGCTCTACCTCATAATAGTTGTGTTATTTTATCCCCTTGTGCCTCAGTTTCCTCATCTGTGACAATGATAGCACCTACTGCACTGGGCTGTTGTGAGGATTACGTGAGTTAATGAGTCACGTGCTTGGAGCAGTGCCTGGCCCATAGTTGAGTGCTATGTGTTAGTTAGCATTGTCATTACTGTGGCAGAGGGTTAATAGAGTTACATGCCAAGGGCTGACGTTCCTCTTTGCTTTGGGATAAACAGTTGTGTTGGCAAATCTGCTTGGCACCACATCTTCTCTGCAGGTGGGACCCCCCCAGGCTTCTGGGTACCAGTGCACTTGGGGAGAAGGTCAGGGCTGCACACTCAGAGGAGTCCAACAGGAGAGAAGTGGCACACCCCAGTTCTGGAAAAGGTGGCCTGAGTGAGAAAGGAAAGACATGAGTTTGGGGGAAGGCCCCTCCCCAGGCAAGAGGGAGCAGCTCATAGACACAGGAGCAGTCAGCAAGCAGGAGTCATCATGGGCATATGGACCACCTGGGCAGATGGATAAAAACTGAAGAAGGGGAGCACTATTGGGGAGAGGCAGTGTGTAGGCCCAGACCATGGTGTTTAAGGGGGAAAACAGTCCAGCTGCCATGACTCAGTGGTTGAGTGTCCACCTATGAACCAGGTCAAGGTTTGATTCTCAGTTAGGGCAATGCCTGGGTTGTAGACCTGATCCCCAGTGTGAGGCATGCAGAAGGCTGCCGATCAATGATTCTCTCTCATCATTGATATTTCTTTCTTTTTAAAAAAATATATTTTATTGATTTTTCACAGAGAGGAAGGGAGAGGGGTAGAAAGTTAGAAACATCGATGAGAGAGAGACAACGATCAGCCGCCTCCTGCATGCCCCCTACTGGGGATGCGCCCGCAACCAATGTACATGCCCTTGACCGGAATAGAACCTGGGACTTTTCAGTCCTCAGGCCGACGCTCTATCCACTGAGCCAAACCGGTTTCGGCTCATCATTGATATTTTTATCTCTCTCTCCCTTTCCCTTCCTCTCTGAAATCAATAAAAATATACTTAAAAAAAAAAAGTAGCCGAAAACAGTTTGGCTCAGTGGATAGAGCATCAGCCTGTGGACTGAAAGGTCCCAGGTTCAATTCTGATCATGTACCTTAGTTGCAGGCACATCCCCAGTAGGGGGCATGCAGGAGGCAGCTGATCAATGTTCTCTCTCATCAATGTTTCTAACTCTATCCCTTTCCCTTCCTCTCTGTAAAAAAATCAATAAAATATATTTTAAAAATTAAAATTAAAAGGGGGAAACAATGAGCAGTCAGAACAACAGGGTGGCTGTATGTAGGGGTACTCTTTCGTGTTGAGAACTGAGTCATGACAAAGTTACAAATTCACCCC
>PVJN01031500.1:0-24830 GCA_004026805.1 Lasiurus borealis
AAGAAGATATATGTACTATTATTTGTAATACTTTAAACAATTAAAATAAATAAATAATCAATCAATCAATCTATGGGGTGACACTTTAAGACTATGTGCATACCCTGTGCCCAACAACTTTTTTATAAAATGGCTTAATAATCATAAGTAGTCCTCTTTCATAATAGGGCATTATGCTAAGTAAAATAAGTCAGACTACTTATTAATACTCCTCCTCTTCCTATTTTATAATGCATAAATCTAAAGTTAAAATAACCTTGAATACAATTGTAAAATTATGATAAAAATTTGTCCCTAAATACAGTACTCTAAGAATTAAAAGACTTTCCTTCAGAAAAATTTTTGATTTCTATATTGTTCACCCAAATTATCCCAGCTAATTTAATAGTGGGGAGAAAAAAATCAACCCATCAAGCAACTATTCTGTCTAAAAACGGATTAGATGTTACTCTCTCTGAATACAATGCCCATATCTATTTCTTCTATTAAAGTAACATTAAAGAAAGTTTTAATGTAATTTTTCTCTTTTGCCTTTTCTAGATCATTGAAGACATCCAATTAGTTGAGAGAAGACTGGATCCTATCACAGCAGCAATGCAAAGTAAAAAGATAAGATAATATTCAGGCTTCAGGATGTAAAATTATTGTTATAAAAGAGTTCTTCAAATTTCTTTTTTCTTTCACCAACCATCCCAATTTATCATAACAGCAAATAAGCATGAATAACTCAGATCATGAGTGTTCTTACAATGTGGAGAATATGAAAAGGAATATTTTTGCTAGCACTAGAGAACAGAAGAGGGCAAAAGAAGGAGAGACAGTTTAAAGAGAGCATGTAATTACTTCTATTTTTCCTCTTGTAGCCTCCACTTAAAGAGAAGGGAGGTATGTGAGATATGCCAAAACAAGAGGCAGAGGGAGATCTTACTATTGTGTCTCTGGGAGGCGGGTGATTTGCTGACTGCCCAATACATAGTTGGACTACTACCACCCCAAAATACCCGTAATTGTACAGCATGGTTTGCCCTGGGAATTAGGTCACTGAGTCAGTGTTGGTTCTTCACACCCAGATTGAGCTCTCAGAGGGAATGCAGAGATTGGCTAGGAGTTCTCACTGAGATACTTCCTTAGTGAAGGGAGAACAGCAAATCACCCAGACAGGTTTGAATGCAAATCATACCAGATCTCATAGGGGTCTATAGTTCTGTGAGGAATCAAAGGAGGCCAAGTCACTCAGGAAGCACACCAGGCTCTGGCCAAGTAGACAGAGTCCAAATCACTGAAACTAAGATGCCAACAAGGGAAGGAGTAACCAAATGAACAGAAAGCACTGTCCTTGACATTAGAGAAGTCAGAAAAAAAAGGCTAAAGATTTTGACTCTCTTTTTATCATAAGCTTGCACAAATTCTTACCTCACCATCCAATCCCACCCAGTCATCAATAGCAACATCATCAACATGGTATTATAGATCATTTCACTTTCAGCACCCCTTACAAAGGAGAAGAGATTAACCACAGAACTTACATGAATATATGTATAACCTATGGACACAGCTAATAGGGTGGTAAAAGCCTAGGTGGGGGGGTGAGGTGGATGGTCAATGGAGGGGAGAGGAACAGAGACATATGTAATACTTTCAACAATAAAGATAAATTTAAAAACAACAAAGTATTTATGAATAAATTTAACCAAGAATGTAAAATATATGTATACTGAAAATCATAAGTCATGGATGAAAAAAAAAATTGAAGATGACAGAACTAAATGGAAAGATATCTCATGTTTCTCATCTTCATAGATTACAAGAATTAATTTTGTTAAAATATCCATACTTCTCAAGGCCATCTGTAGATTCAATGTAATCCCTATAAAAATTACAGTGGTATTTTATTTTTATAGAAACAGAAAAAATCCTAAATTTCCTATGGAATCACAAAAGACTCTGATAGCCAAAGCCATCTTTAGACAGCAGAATAAAGCTGGATGCTTCACACTTCCTGAAATAGGTTAACTGGATCCACAAAACAAGAAGAAAACACTCCTGGACATAGATCATGTTTTTTTAACATGACACTTAAGCACAAGCAACATCAACAGAAATAACAAGTGGGGCTATCTATACATATAAAGAGCCAGAGTCGTAACATCTAAAATAACCAAAGGCTCAGCGAAACACCAGGAGGCGAGCAGGCTGAACTGCTGACTTCTGAGAGCGAGAGCGAGAGCAAGAGAGCGAGAGCGCGAGAGAGAGATGAAGAGCAGCAGCAGTGGCTGCTGGCAAGGCTGAGAGAGAGAAGCCAGGTGATCAGACTGTGCTTCTTCCTTTGGACCTCATCAGCAGCCAAGCCCCTCTCTCTCTCCTAGAGGTCAGCAGTTCAGCCCACTCACCAGCAGCCTGAGGTGGCTACTGACCAGCCTCACCTCTATGATTAGGCCCATATATGTTGACTGGCATAGAAACCAACCAATCAGAACCAAATCTGGGTAAATTACGAGAAACCATCGCTGCCTAGGAGGCACAGCTTTTGACGGTGATTGACATAGAAACCGACCAATCAGAACCATTGTGAGGAGCCAATGGCTGCCTAGGAGGCAAAGCTTTTGATGCTGACTGGAATAGAAACCGATCATCAGAATCTAATCTGGGTGAACTGCAAAGGCAGAACCTAAGGTGTGAGCTGAGGAGGGGTTTTAAGGGGAACAGCTGTTTGGTGTAAGGTGTAAGAAAGTAATTCAATTTCTTAAAAAAAAACAACACATTTTTTATTGATTTTTTACAGAGAGGAAGGGAGAGGGACAGAGAATTAGAAACATCGATGAGAGAGAGACATCAATCAGCTGCCTTCTGCACATCTCCTAATGGGGATGTGCCTGCAACCAAGGCACATGCCCTTGACCGGAATCGAACCTGGGACCCTTCAGTCCACAAGCCAATGCTCTATCCACGAGCCAAACCAGTCTCGGCAGTAATTCAATTTTTTAATGACCAGTTTGGCAGAATAGTGCATATGGCTGACTATCAGTTCAGATATAGAGATCATGTGTTTTTGTCTGCCAAGGGCATCTCCTCCTGCTTAAAAAAGCTTTCCCTTCCCATTTAAGCAATCCTATCCTATATAATCTATCTATACAACAAAAGGGTAATATGCTAATAAGACCAGGTCAACCAGCCATCTTCCAGACCTCCGACTTCCTTCCAGATGAAGTAATGATTGTGGGGGCCAAGGCAGAGGCTGTTATGGGCAATCAGGCTGGCAGGAGAGGGCAATTGGGGGTGAGATCAGGCTGGCAGGGGAGGGCAGTTAGGGCTGATATTAGGCCAGCAGGGGAGGGCAGTTAGGGACAATCAGTCAGGCAGGGGGGCAAAGTAGGAAAGATCAGGCTGACAGAGGGCAAGGTAGGGGTGATCAGGCCAGCAGGCAGAGGGGTTAGAGTGATCAGCCAGGCAGAGGAGTTATGGGAAATCAGGCATACAGGCAGGCAAATGGTTAGAAGCCAGTCGTCCCGGATTGCAAGAGAAATGTCTGACTGCCAATCCACAGAGATCAGGCTTAAACCAGCAGTTAGAAATCCCTTGAAGGGTACCAGATTGGAAAGGGTGCAGGCCAGGCTGAGCAACCCCCTCCATGCACAAATTTTGTGCACTGGGCCTCTAGTATGAAACTAAAAAGCTTCTGCACTACAAAAGAAATAGTAGGAAAAAAAACTGAAAAGGCAACCAAGGAATGAGAAAATATTTGCAAACCTTTTATCTGATGTGGGATTAATAGCCAAAGAATAAGTTCATCTAACCCAATAGAAAAAATATAATTTAAAATGAACGAAGATCTTCAAATAGACATTTTTCCAGAGAAGATATACAAATGGCAAACAGGTACATGAAAAAGTGCTCAACATCACTAATCATCAGAGTAATGCAAATACAAACCACAATGTGAAATCAGTTCACATGTGCAGGATTGCAATTATTAAAAAGACAACAAATAAGTGTTGGCAAGAATGTGGATGAAAGGGATTCCTTGTGCACTGTTGGTGAGAATGTAAATTGATGCAGCCACAATGGAAAATTATATGAAGGTTCCTCAAGAAACTAAAAAAATAAAACTGCCATGTAATAGCATTCTCACTACTATATATATTCAAAGAAAAATAAGTCACTATCTCAAAGAGGTATCTGTACCCCCATGTTTATTGTAGTGTTGTTTACAATAGCTAAGACACAGGAACAACCTAAGTGCTCACTGGCAAATTAATGGATAAAGAAAATGTGCTGTACATATATCCAGTGGGATATTACTAAGCCATAATAAAGAAGGAAATCCTGCCATTTACAACCACATAAATTAACCTTTAGGGCATTATAATAAGTGAAATAGATCAGATAAGAAAAATATTGATCTCAAGTATATGTGGAATCATAAACAAAGACACAAATTCTCAGAAAGAGAGCATAAAATTATGGTTGCCAGGGGATGAGAGGTATATGTGGTCAAAGAGTACAAACTTCCAGTATAAGACAAAAAAGTTCTGTAACCAAATGAACAATGTGGTGACTACAGTTAACAATACTGTCCTACCTAATAAAAGAGAAACATGCAAATTGACTGTACCTCTACTATGCAAGTCACACCCAGCAGCCAATCAGGAGTGAGTATGCAAATTAACCCAACAAATATGGCAACAGCCACAGAGCTGGAGCCAGCCAGAGGCTTGGGTTGCCCGCAGTGATGGAGGAAGCCAGGCTTTCCCCCTACCCCCAACCTGCCCTGGTCTCTGCTGAAGACTACGAAGTTTCAATTATAGAATATAAATTGATATCAGGGCCCCTGCTTGGGTCCCTAGGGGGCGTGGATGGCCTACAAATCACCACAGGCCCTTCGCTCAGGCTGCCCATGCCTCAAGGGAACACCCACCCTGATCCAGGACACCCTTCAGGGCAAACCAGCTGGGCCTCACCCATGCACCAGGCCTCTATCCTATCTAATAAAAGGGTATTATGCAAATTGACAATCATTCCAACACATAAGATGGCTGTCCCCATGTGGTCAAAGATGGCTTCCCCCAGGTGGACACAAGATGGCCACCACAAGATGGCCAACAGTGGAGAGCAATTGGGAGGAACCAGGTCTGCAAAGGAGGGCAGTTGTGGGCAATCAAGCCTGCAAGAAAGGGTAGTTGGGGGAGACCAGGCCTGTGGGGTAGGGCAGTTAGGGAAGACCAGGCCTGCAGGGGAGAACAGTTAGGGGCAATCAGGCTGGCAGGGGAGCAGTTAGGCATCAATCAGGCTGGCAGGGGAGTGGTTACGAGGTGATCAGGCTGGCAAGCATAAGTGGTTAGGGGCAATCAGGAAGGTAGGCAGACAAGCAGTTGGGAGCTAGCAATCCTGGATTGTGAGAGGGATGTCAGACTGCCCATTTAGGACTGATCCCAATAGAATCAGGCCTAAACGGGCAGTCTGACATCCCTCAAGGTGTCCCAGATTGGGGAGAGTGCAGGCTGGACTGCGGGACACATACCCTGCCCCCCTAATTTAATTATATAATACTAGAGGCCCAGTGCATAAAATTTGTGAACTGTGGTGTGGGCGGTCCCTCAGCCCGACTTGCCCCTTCTCATAGCCTGGGAGCCCTTGGGGAATGTCCCCGCAGAGAGTGGCCCTACACCCGCAGTCGGACATCCTTAGTGCTGCTGTGGAAGCAGGAGAGGTTCCTGCCACTACCGCTGTACTCGCCAGCCATGAGCTTGGCTTCTGGCTGAGCAGTGCTCCCCTTGTGGGAGAGCATGGCCACCAGGAGCAGCTACTGCATTGAGCACCTGCCCCCTGGTGATCAGTGTGCATCACAGCGACTGGTCATTCCACCATTTGGTCGATTTGCATATTAGTCTTTTATTGCTAAGAGAGGCCCTGGCCAGATCGCTCAATTGATTGGAGTGTTGTATCATACACCAAAAGTTTGTGGGTTCAATTCTTGGGCAGGGCACATACCTATGATGCAGGTTTGATCCCTGGTCCAGGTGATGGTGGGAGGCAACCAATATTTCTCTCTCTCTTTCCCCCTTCACTTCCTCTCTCTCTAAAATCAATAAATGCATATCTTTAGGTAAGGGTTAAAAAAAGAAAAGTTAAGACTAAATCTAAAAAGTTCTCACCAAACATACACACACACAAAATGGCTGTTATTTGAGGTGATGGAAGTTTATATATCAAAGCATCACATTTTACAACATAAACTTACACAATGTTATATGTCAATTATATCCCAATAAAGCTACAAAAAATAAATTATGCAACACAACTAATTTTCCCCCTAAAAACTTAGAAAAAGGACTTTGTGATGAATTGGCTCTCCTCTAACCCACATTTATAATGAGATTCTGCACATTCAGGCATTAAGGCTGAAGTGTGAATTAAACATTTTAGCATATTGTATTTCTTTTGTGGCCAGATTTGATAAAGTGTTGGACATATGAGGGGGAAAGAAGTATGCAAGGAAAGATAAAAAGAATAGGATATATTTTTTACTTGATTTTTACTCAGAACTGTTATCTCTAAGTGTTTTAAACATGTCTATGATAATTTGCTGACACTTGCTAAGCCTCTCTTCTCAGTAGATGCTAACAACAATAATAAATCAGCACACAGTGTCAACCTGAAATAATGTAATTATTTAGTACTCTGAAGAGTTATAAAGGCTGTTTGTAGTCAGCCAAAGAGAAAAAAATACAAGAGCCTCATAAAATAAGGTCGATTTTTAAGGCTAATGCTTCATGGACTTGCTAAACTTCAAATAAAATTATTACCCCCAGAGAATGTTCAAATGTAGAAGGAAACACCTCTCCTCCAACCTCAGATATGGATTTAAAAAAGACTTAATGAAAATAGTATGTGGTTAAAACATATTATAATAATTATAATGTTCTAGAGAAGAAACTCCTGATAGAAAAAAATATTAAAAGACCATATAAAAGAGAACGATACAAAAAAGCCATTATTATTGCTGACAAGAAACTCACTGGTTTATTAGTTTTTATCACTGGAAGTTTATATCTCATAAAAAGTTCCAGTCAGAGTCCTATTTAGATTATATATTACCAAGTGTACCACAAAGAAAGAATGAGTTAAATTAGTATCAATAAGAAATTTTCTGGTCATACAAAATGCTTAAGTAAAATATTGAAAAGAACAATCTCAGTATGTTGATGGGTTTTAAAAATAACAAGTGCTAGAAAGGATGTAAAATTCTAAAAATAACACTAAAGCACCTTTCCCATTAAGTAGGCATATTAATTTACTTCTAAATTTAAAAAGTTCAGAGATCAGATTATAGTCAGGTATTTAATAAAATCCAGAGTACACTTAATCTATGATCTTTCCAATATCCTTGACCTAATCACCTCCAGGAACTTGGCAAAGAGTACAATAACAGCTATACCTATAACCTCTGGGCAAAAGACTCATCTATAGGAAACACAGGGCAATCCGAAAGAAAAGACCTACAGCATGTCAGTCAGGGTAGTCTAACAAATAGGCCTGCTACCTAGGTTGAAGGCTTTGTAACATTGGGCAAATCAGTAAATTCACTGAGCAAATAAGAAAATATTGAGGATGAGGAGATCTAGATTTCTCACACTATTGGAGAATGTATTTACAAACATGGAAAGGGAAAGGTCAATAAGAAGGTCGAAGTTTTGGATTTAAGCAGATGGTTTTAGTATGAATTCGTGGTTCATGATTATTTAAAATATATATGTTTGTATATACATACCAAGTATCCTGATCTTCGTTTCTAATTACCATCTTCCCCTAAAAAAACACAGGACTTCTTGGAGAAGAGCTGATTCCTTGGCAGGAGCATGGACAGTACAAGAGGAGTCCAGACATCTTATGGTGCTAGACTATTATTTTCTTATAGAAAGGATGATGCATATCAAAAGCCATATGAGTAACCTTGAAGTTTCTCCTATTAGCCTAATCTAGAATTATTTGAGCATCAAAAAATGATGACAGTAACTAATTATAAATCAACACAAAAGTAAGAATTCATAATTTCATAGTGATATAAATAAATAAATGAATAAGTAAATGGGAGGTAGGAGAAAACTCTTCATTACAGTAAAATGATGAAATGACAAGTAATAAGTATGTTTAAAATAGTGAAACTAGGTGGTTCCCAGAAGCAGGGAATTAGGGATAAAAAAAATGAGTAAAGGTGACCAAAAGGTATAAATTTCCAGTTGTAAAATAAGTAAATTATTGGAATGTAATGTACAGGATGGTGATGTTAGCAAATCATACTGTAGTATGTATTTTAAAGTTGCTAAGGACTAGATCTTAAAAGTTCCTATCACAAGGAAAAAAAGTATAGCTATGTGAGGAAATGGATGTTAAATAAACTTATGATGATCATTTCACAATATATGCATTTTGCACCCTAAACTAATATAACATTATATGTCAATTAACATAAGCACTCCAACTCTACCAGTGGCTAGTAGCATGCCAGGAACTGTTATGGAAAGGGTGCATGATTTTCCACTACAGAGGACAAGACCCGGCTATAGAATCCCAGGGGTTTACACTGTAATTCTCCTATTGATAAGGTCTTGCCATAAACCTCCCACAACTTCTTTTCCCACCATAGAGACTTCCAATACCATAGGCTATTCTAGGTTGACAGTCTATCTTACTGTAGTATATACTTATGGTAATATTTTGATTTGCCTATGTTTGTGTTTAATATAAATGGAGAAAATATCATGTTAAGATTAAAGGAAACAATCGTTCTGCTAAATGCTGGATCATGACTGAATATCTGGAGACCAACTATAAGACTCAAAAAGAAGTTGTATTTTTCTTTTCTGTGGCATCTTTGGATGAATGGCATTAGTTAAAGAGATGTAGATTTCAGAATAATCATCACTGTCTAAAAAAAAGGAACAATCACAGGTGTCTGAAGAAAAAAAGTACATATTTTGGAGAGGAAGATCTCCTTCTTCATGGACAGCCATTTATTTGGATGACTGAAATTTCAGATGGGAAATTAAACTTGATTGATGGCTTGTAACCAAGGATCCAAATCAGAACTACCTGGGAAGTTTTCTTTCAAATCATGTAACCTAAAACCTGGTGGTTCTAATTCTGTAGACGTTGAGGCTTCTCAGTGTTTCTGATGAACATCCCAGGTAGAAACTTACAGATTTAGGTGACCTTGACGTTCCTAGAATCATTGGTCTCAGCAAAATTTGATACGTTTGTTGAATTACCTCTGAAAATAGCTTTATTTCTTTACTTCCTATAAAAGATAATCTTTCTAATATAATGTACCTCATGTAATTTTTAAATTGCCCTAAAAGGACACATAAGGAAGCTCAGACAGAGTTGCAACATTTTTAAAAAGAGGAGAAAGTGATTTCTGTAGCATATTTTTTACCCTACCAACCTATAAACAAAAAATGTAGATCCATACTGCAGGTTTTAGATGTGATAAAATATTTCTTTGAACATTTTTTTCAGAAGATCATGAAATAAACTAGATTCAACCATACTGAATAATCCTCTATAATAAAGAGGGAATATACAAATTAACCATTATTCCACCACAAAGATGGTGGTGCCCACAATGGAGGCAGGAGTTTCTGTAACCCCAGATGGCTGCACCCACAGGCTGAATTCCCATAATGAGCCTTAATGAGCAATCAACATACACCTGAGGCTATTCAGGGGCCCTCAGGCCACGTCCCCCACCCTCACACCAGGCCTGAAACCAGGGGACCCCAGGCTGCGCTCCCTGCCCAACAGGGCTTGACGGGGGACCTCAAGCCATGCCCCCTGCTCCAGAAGAGCTTGATGGGGGACCTCAAGGTGCATCCCACACCCCAGCCCTGGCTGGGGGATCTCAGGCAGCGCCCCCCACCTGGGAATCGTGCTAGGGGTCCTGAGGCTGTGCATCCCGCCTGGCGGGGCTTGACAAAGGTGGGACCAGCCAGGTCTGGATCTAGCCCAATGGAGGGATGGGGCCGGCCAGGTCTGGGTCTCATGGATTTTGAGGTACACGCAGATGGGTGGGAACTTGACTCTGGGTCTCTTGGTGTGCCCCAGACTCTGACAGGAGGAAGATTTCATAAACATTTTACTAATTTTCATTCATTTCTGACACTTGTATTATAAAGGGCAAATAACAATATTAAATTATTTCCTCTAATTAGTCTTTTAATGTGCATGAATTTCATGCATTAGGCCACTAGTAAAGCTATAAGCAGACTACAGAAATACCTTTGAAATACGAGCAACAGTTAATATACGAGTAATCCCACGGATCGGCTGGCTACGCACGATCCACCAGTTTACTGCGTCTTGAGCATGTCATAGTTCTCCACGCCTCAAGGTTACAGAAGGAATTAAACTCCTATCTCAAGGTATCACTGAACTTTTATTTAAAAATAATTAAATAAAAAATAATTTTCATGTTTATAAAAATTTTCCTAAAATATTAAAAATTATCCTTTAATATTGAAAGGCAAACCAAAACTTATAATTCATATTAAATTTTAAAACAATTATTTAAAAACCAAAAATTTTCCTGTTTATTTTTTGAAAATTTAATTGTCATATTAAGTATTATAAAAACAAAATTATTCTCAAACCTGCTATTGAAATTCTATCTAGTGCTATTGTAAACAACCAACACCACCTTTTAGTCTTATGTCTAGACTACCTATGTACAAATCCTATCTTATATAATAAAAGAATATGGAAATTTACTGTGCCTCCACTACATAAGCCATGCCTACATACTACACCCACCAGCCAATCAGGAGCAAGTGTGCAAATTAACTCCAATCAAGATGGCTGTAGCCACAGAGAGAGCAGGAGGGAGGCTTGGGTTTCCCCAGTGATGGAGGAAGCCAAGCTTACTTGCACACCCTGGCCTGCCCAGACCTCCACTCAATGCTACAAAGTTTCAATTATAGAAGATAAAATAAATTCCAACAAAAATGGCAGCAGCCACAAAGTTGGACAGAGCAGTAGGCTAGAGTTGCCCCTGGTGACAGAGGAAGCCAAGCTTTCTGCAGCCATGGCTTGCCTTGGCCTCCACTTAAGGCTACAAAGTTTCAATTATAGAAGATAAATAAATCCCAGATACCAGAGCCTCTGCTTTGGTCTCTCGGGAGAGTGGCTAGCCTGCAAATTACTGGCCTCATCCAGGCCACCCTATACCCCCCAAAAAAAAACCCACTCTTATCTGGGACACCCTTCAGGGCAAGCCAGCTGGCCCCCACCCGTGCACAGGCCTCTATCCTATCTAATAAAAGAGTAATATGCAGATTGACATCACTCCAATACACAAGATGGCTGCCCCCATGTAGTCAAAAGATCCGACCTCATGTGGACACAAGGTGCCCCCAGTAGATAGCCAGCAAGGGAGGGCAGTTGGGAGCAATCTAGCCTGGAGGAAAGGGCAATTAGGGATGATCAGGCCAGCAGAGGAGGCAAGTTGGGGGTGACCAGGCCTGCAGGGGAGGATAGTTAGGGGCAAACAAGCTGGCAGGGGAGCAGCTAGGCATCAATCAGGCTGATAGGGGAGTGGTTAGGGGATGATCAGGCTGGCAGGCAGAATTGGTTAGGGACAATCAGGAAGGCAGGCAGGAGAGCAGTTCAGAGCCAGCAGTCTTGGATTGTGAGAGGGGTCTCAGATTGGAGAGGGTGCAGGCTGGGCTCTAGTTTAAGAATAGTATTAATTGTGCCAAGACCAGTTTGGCTCAATGGTAGAGCGTCGGCCTGTAGACTGAAAGGTCCCAGGTTCGATTCCGGTCTGGGGCATGTACCTTGCTTGCGGGCACAACTTCAGTAGGGGGTGTGCAGGATGCGGCAGATCAATGTCTCTCTCTCATCGATGTTTCTGACTTTCTATCCCTTTCCCTTCCTCTCTGTAAAAAATCAATACAAAATATATTTTTAAAAAAGAATATTAATTGCTTAATTTTGCAAAATGTTGCTATCAGTCAACATAGGCAATTATTGCAAATATAATTTCAAATGCAAAAAGTAACAAGATAGTGGGCATACAGCATTATGGGAATAATATGTAGTTTCTGCAAGAATGTGTTATAGAGAAAAAGGTTGGCAAATTAATGAATTATTTTTCTTTTATTTGGTACTTTTATTGCTCAAATCCTTCCTGTCTTTCAAAATATTGTCCTTCACTGATTTCAGAATAGACACAATTCAGAAACCATCAAAGAATTCCAAAACAGGGGTGCTAAGTTTTGTGAATATAAGGCAAGAAATGTGAAGCAGTTCCTTGGGGTATCGCTGTAAGTGGTTGGGCTTTTATAACATTGGTTGGAAATGGGGAGGGGAGGGAAGAAATTCAGAATCATCCAATGGAAGGCAGGAAGGCAAGGAGGCAGGAAGGATGGGAAAGAGAGTGAGAAAAAGAAAAGAAAGGAAGAAAGGGAAGTAAAGGGAGGGAGGGAAGGAAGGGAAGAAAGGAAATGGAAGGAGGAAGGAAGGGAGGGAGGAAAGAAATGAAGGAAGGAAAGGAAGAAGAGGAAGGAAAGGAAGGAAGGAAGGAAGGAAGGAAGGAAGGAAGGAAGGAAGGAAAGGAAGAAGAGGAAGGAAAGGAAGGAAGGAAGGAAGGAAGGATAAAGTTTAAACAAAAGCAAAGTCAGATCCACCGAGGAAGCCAAAAGTCAGCATGTGATTGGAGCTAGGGGCAATAGCCACAAGGACTTTGCAGGGGCCCAATGATTGCGATCCTTCTGAAATGGTCTCACCCCACTTGGGTTTTGTGAGACCATACCTACAACATAACAGGGAAGCTTTTCTTCTTAGATACAATTTCAGGTGCTGTTCCAGCCCTTGGGAAAGTAAGAAAAATGCCTTTCCCACTCCCTCATCACTTCCTAAAATCCCCATGTCTCCAATTTTTTCTATTATGACTTTTTAATTTTTTTATTGTTTAAATTATTACATGTAGTAGAAGATATATCTCCATTTTCCCCCACTGACTTTCCCCCAGCCTCCCCTGTCCCCGGTCGCATGCCCTCATCCCACTCCCCCAGTGTCTTGTCCATTGGTGTGCTTATATGCATGCATACAAGTACTTTGGATGATCTCTTTCCCTCCCTCCACAACACTCCCAACAGTCTGTTCGGTGCTTTGCTGCCTCTGTATCTATCTTTTTGTTCATCAGATTATAATGTTCTTTATTTTCCATAAATGAGTGAGATCATGTGGTATTTCTCTTTCATTGCCTGGCTTATTTCACTTAACACAATGCTCTCCAGTTCCATCCATGCTGCTGCAAATCATAAAAACTCCATTTTTTATAGCAGTGTAGTATTCCACTGTGTAGCTATACCATAGTTTTCTAATCTACTCATCTGCTGATGGCATTTCAGCTGTTTCCAAATCTTAGCTATGGTGAATTGTGCCGCTATGAACATAGGGGTGCGTATATCTTTTCTGATTGGTGTTTCTATTTTCTTGGGATATATTCCTGGAAGTAGGATTACTGGGTCAAGTGGCAGTTTCACTTTTAGTTTTTTTGAGGAAACTCCATACCATGCTCAACTTTTTCATAGCACCAGAGAACTCAGACTCCCTTTGTTTCTTTTTTACACAGAAACCTTTTCCAGATAATAAGCCCTAGGAGGGATGGACTGCATTTTGACCCTAGGAAAAGACAAGCTTTGTATATAAACATAAAAGCCCAGAGCAATAAATAAATAAATAAATAAATAAATAAATAAATAAATAAATAGGAAGAAGTTGGGGATGGCTAAGAAATGGAGACAAAAATTACTCCCTCTTTGATCCATGACTTATGAGACAATTTGTGCAATTTATTTATTTTATTTCTAAGTGTTTTCCAGTTTTCTTGTTCCTAATTTTAAAGTTTCCTGCATTGCAATCTTAAAACATTTTTACTGTTATTGTATTTTAGAATTTACTGAGGTTTTATTTTTAATAACACTTTATGAAAGTTATTTTGTGTACATTGAAAAGATGGCAGGGACATTTTTATTAGTGTAAATATTTCACTGACAAAAATATACATATACACTAACTACCAGTATACTCATATATAAAAAATGCATGATTTACCTTACTAATTATGTCACTTAGCTCATCTATACACTTAGTTGTTTCCTGTAATCTGTCATGGACCAAGAGAATAAGTTGTTGGATTTTTTACAACCGTATATTCTCTATCTTTTCATTTATTGCCGGTATTATTTTCCATTTATTTTTTATTTATGCTCAATCACTGGTTCTCAAACTTTGCTTGGGGAACCTCCAAAATTATCTAACGAACTTCCAAATTCATATGCCCACGTTACCCCCATACCAATTAAATGAGAATATGTGCAAGTGAAAACAGGACCATCAGTATTTTTTAAGGATCCCTTGGTGATTCCAATGTGTTATGCTACTTGAGAACCACTCCTTATAATTTGATACATAGATTTTTGCAGCTTTTAAATCTTCTTTATGAATTATACCCTTTATTTTTTATAAAGTTTACTTCATCTCTTCTGATATGTTTGTACTGAAATCAATCTTGTTGTATATTAAGATTGTTATCCCCGTAAATCCTGATCTGTAGGTTGGTGTCCCTGTTAGACTGGGACACAATACAAGCTTGGGAAGAAATAGTTGCCTCACAGATTGAGAGAAATTTACCTTAAGCAGAAACTAAAATTTAAATTTATTGAATTATCTAAAAATAATACATCTCTCCCCTTTGACGTATTTAGACATCTCCTATTTCTTATTGCTTTGAAGTTAAGCAACTCTATAAAAATATAAAATAAAAACACCTCAAATTAAAATAAAAAGATGGTTCCCTCTTGGGCATAAAGTAAATGGAAATTAGTATACTTTTATTATTGCTATATTCTCTTTCCTTTCCTCTTCAAACTTCTGTTATGTGATTTCACATATAAACAGTTTATACTTCTCTCCTTTTTTTCATTTTAAGAATACTATTTGGTCTTTTTGGACAAAAAAAGGATTACGCATTGTTTTCAATACAGTATATGAAGAGTTTTTTAAAAAAAATCTACTGGGATAAAAATCCATTTTTTTCTTGGTTTTACTGCCTTTTCTTATGTGAGAGCTTTATCTGAGTAATAAAAGCAGGAACCAACTGGTAACAAATTCATTTCCAAAGACAAAACTATTATCAATATTTCACCACTTTTTCTCATTTTGTTATTTTAAAAGTTCTTACATTTCTTCTCTATGTTCGTGTTATAAAAAGATGATGTTATGGTTCTTATAATTCAATGAAATATTATTCACAAAATTTATCTGTGTATGGAATGATTTTTTTCCCTTATGTGTGACTATTCTGCCATTTTTTTTCCTTCTGCTGTTATATATATATATATACTGCTGGCATCTTCTCTTCATTTCTCTCACTTCTCTAACTGTAGGGGATGGATTTTTCTTAGACAATATTTACTAAGTATATGTGGCAGAAGACCCAGGGCCACATTCCAGGATACCAGCAATTTTTACCCTTTTGAAGTCATTCATTTCTGTTCTAACCATTGCCAATATAACTGAAACAATGCAACAGAGACAATATTAGTATATTAACTGAAACAATTTCAACAGACACATTATTAGTATGTCAGCGAAATGATAACCTCTTTGGCTTTCTTAAACAATTTTGAGTTTCTCCCATGAAAAAAAAAGATAGATCTACATTCCCACAAGGGTCCACCACCACCTCGTGCCAAAATTTGTTCTCTAAAATCTGTCCTCTGATATCTTGAGCATTGTGCTTTGCACCAAAAAACACAAACTTTTATTATATGTTACAATATATTCTTCAGAGACAAGAGAAAAGAAATTGGTCTATTTTTTGCATAAGAAATTTGATGGTTAATTTTCAAGAGCTGCTTCAATAAATCCCAATTGAATTAAGCAGTATCAGCTTTTTAAAGTAATCAAAAGACACAGCAAAACCACAATGCAAAATGACTTGGTTCCAAATAAGATAAAATAAAGTGAAGAGTTGAATTAACTAGTGAACAAAATTAAGTGGAAATGGCAGTATTTCACAGTTAGTCAGCTGGGGCTATGAAATATAAGTACAAAAAATCTAGAAAATCATTCTGATCTTGTTATTTTTGTCCATCCAGAGGTACCTCCAAATTTATGTACAACTGTAGGTACTAATCACTGTTAATGTCATTAGTGATTTGGTGATAAAGATTATATTTATTTATCCAGTCTTATCATTTAATAAATACCTATAGAACATCTACTTCACTCTATATCAACCACTGTTCTACCGTTTCTAAAAATAGCAATTAATTCGTTTTGTATTTTATTTGTCAGGTGGGGATGAAGGAAGGAAAAGGAAAAAAGTGGAAAATTTTCACAAGGTTTCTAACCTTTTAACATATCTCTAATTTTATTGTTGGCATAAAAGCGTAGTGTTAACATCATGGAAAGAGATTTAAATGAAGTCAGACACTCTTGAGTTTCAATTCCAACTCAGTCACTCACAAGCTGGGCTATTAATTCATGCTGCTCACTTTAAAAAGTCTATGTCAAGAAGTCATTTTATGAAATAGAAATAATATAATTCAATTATCCAGCCTTCTGTTGGGACATAACTGAGGCTTGTTCTTATTCTTAGTCTCATCATTTCAGAGCCACAGTGACTATTTCCTGGCACACCAGTATCTGTACTAACGAATGAATTCTTTCCCACATCTTAATGCTGCTATTTCAGCATACATGTTGAAAAAGTATATTTGGTAAGGATAACTAAGAGAAGTGAGGAATCTCCAAAGGAAATTTTTAATTAAGTCTGCCCTAAGTCAAAATAATTTTCCAGGCTGGGCCTGCCAGGGTGTGTGGAAAGCTTTGCTTCCTCCATTGCCGGGGAAACTCAAGCCTCCCTCCTGCTTTCTCTGTGGCTGCAACCATTTTAGTTGGGGTTAATTTGCATACTTGCTCCTGATTGGCTGGTGGGTGTGGCATGTAGGTGTGGTTTCTGGATATAGCAAAATGATGGTTAATTTGCATAGTACTCTTTCATTAGATAGGAAACTCAGTGTGCAAATCAATTTGGGGAACTTTCAAAGCTATCTAGGGAACTTTAGGAATTTGATGTCCACATTACACACTATATTCAAATTGAAATAACCAAGTTAGAGTCTTACAGTAGTAGCAATACAGGCAAGGCAACTTTGGATAGATTAATTTTTTTTTTTTTGCATTTCCTTTCAAATATTTCAAGACCATAAACTCCAGGCTGAAAAATCTTGAGAGGTTAGTTGTGTGATTGCAGTGTTGTCTTATAGAATGTCATCTAGTTCCTATATTAATATGGATGCCCTAAAGTTGAAAATCAGCACTTCTATAGATATTAGCTTTCAACTGACTACTAATGTCATTCGGTTCTTGATTTTTAGTTTTCACTCAGCCCAAACCTCCTCCCAGGAAATTGTAGGAGGAATCAGCAGCAACAAGGTATTTTTTATCTTTCTTGCTTATACACTCTCCACACTTAACCTTGATAATATCCAATGCTTCACTTTTATTATCCAACATTTCAGAAAGACTCAGTTGCTTCTGCCTCTTGCTTCATTCTTGATAGTCATTTCTTTGAAGTAGTTGAAGATAATCTACACACAAATTGGCCTTTGACAGTCAGACTGACTTGTCTAATGAGGGTTTTTTTTTTTTATTTACTTAATCTCTTTCCTTTTTTTACCCAGCCCCACTCTTTCCCCTCTGACAGCTGTCAAGCTGTCAATCTGTTCCCTGTATCTGTGAGTCTGTTTCTATTTTTTGTTAGTTTGTATTGGTGATTAGATTCCACATACACTAAAATCATAAGATACAGTGGTACCTCGAGGTAAGAGTTTAATTCATTCCGTAACCTTGAGGCATGGGAAACTATGAGATGCTCGAGTCGCAGTAAACTGGTGGATCGTGTGCAGCCAGCTGATCCACCCCATTACTCCTATCTCAAATGTTGCTCGTATTTCAAAGCAAAAATCGCTCGCTCGATGGCTCGTATCTCAAAAATCTCATACGTTAGGGCACTCATATCTCGAGGTACCACTGTATTTGTATTTCTCGTACTGATTTATTATACTTAGCATAACACTCACCAGTTCCATTCATGTTGCCCTAAAGGGTAAGATTTCCTCAACTTACAACTGAGTAGTATTCCATTGTGTTAATGTACCACGGCTTCTTTATCCTCTCTTCTACTGATGAGCTTGGCTGAAATGAAGTTTAAGGCTCAAGTGAACCTGTGGGACCCCAGAGTGGGTCTATTAAAGAGGGCAGGAATTCACATTTCCCACTAAGCAATTATAGATTGAGAGATTACATATGAAGTCCTGCAGAAATAAACTAAGAGGTAGAATCTTGTTCTCATAGTCTCTTCTGTATGACACATTTAAAACTGTTGCCCACAATAATAAAGAATATAATCTTTCAACTTTTCAAATTCAAATAAGCAACCTGAAAAATAAAACTTTGTAACCAGTTCTTTGGAATTATGTATATCCAAACCTGTGAAGAAATTTTATTCACTGTTTCATCATTTGTATTAATGTCCAACAACACAATCTAATACCAAAGGAGCTTGTGGGACTCTCTCACTTTAGAGATTGCTCCTAAGAACCTGAGGCATTTGAGAGTTGTTAACCCTAGTATTTGTGGCATTGCAAAGTCCTAGTTTTTCTTCTCGAACTTCCTAGTTTTTATTTTATGTTAATTCACTTTCATCTGCATGAGAACCAGAGACATCTGTAAGCATTCTAGGATAAAGTGCTCATTCCAGAAGTCTCCCAATGTTTGTACCATCAGACTCCTCATGTTGCTGTGCATATCCCTCAATAATTCTGTTGAAAAATTCTTCTTGTGCAAGTGAAAATATGAGTTTGATTTTCAGGAAATGGATATGATAATGAGATACTAAAACATATAAACTACTTAGAACTTGAAAATCCAGACTTCATTTAATCCCTAAATCTCTGCATTATTAAACAGCCCTTGGCCTCAGTTCCCTCATCTATAAAATGAGAAGGACTAGACTTAGGTACACTAAGGCCTCTTAGAGCACCAATATTCCCTCACTTTGTAATTCTATGACTCTTTTATTCCTCCATTTTTCTTTAACCAATTCTAACACATAACCCTGCCAATGCAGAGCTAGACATAAATTGGTATTTAAGCTGTAGGTAAAATAGATGTCAGGAAACACTCTCCCCTGAGATCCAAATTAATTTTCTGTGTTCTCCAATGCTGTTCCTTCCACTGACAACCCTCTCAATCCTTTAATTGGTAAATTTTCAGCACCTCTTTTTGTCTTCCCCTTAATGAACTCTGGATTGCAGACTTCCTAACTTTCCTTAATTGGCATAAACCTGCCTTCTGAAACCCCTATCACTTACCACTAAACATTCCATGTCTGTTGACTTTTGCTGGACACCCATTTACCAGATCCACTACATTGCTATCAACTTTGGCTCTATCTGTAGATACTAGCAATGAGAAATGAATCGTTATTTTTTTGTTTCTCACTGATTTTTCCACTATTGAATGAATATCTTCCATAGGTAAAGCATGAATTATCCTAAAGGAGTAAAAGAAAGATAAGGCAAAGTCCCTGCACCCAAAGTAAGTTTTAGTGTGAAAAGATGGAGGACCATAGATAATGCAATACACAAAGGGAACAGAGAGCATACACTGAGGAGAGACATGGTCTGATAGGGCAGGAGGTGCTCTTGTCTAAATTTATAAATACTGAAGTTGTTGGAGTCTTCTTCTAAATAGGAAGCATTGGCTTATTTAATTTAATTTGCTTCTCTTTTCTATTATTCAATTATTTGAATGGATTTTTATAGGCACACTAGAGGCCTGATGCATGAAATTCATGCACTGATAGGATCCCTAGAGGCTGCCCGCTACTGGGCACCAGCCAGGTACTCCCTTTCTTCCTTTGGCCACCTGCAGCAGCTGCAGCAAGGGCCTCCCTCCCTTCCCCCAGTTGGCCCACCCCATCCCCTGATCTAACTCACAGAACTCTAGTTGACGGGACAATTTGCATACCATGCTTTTATTAGATAGGATGATATAAAATTCAAATGTATAAACAGATATACTGTAGGAAAAAGTCTCTCTACTGACCTGCCTTCATTCTCTTTATTTCCTTACACAGACACAACCACAATTCTTCAAAGCACAGCTTTAAAGTTCAGCTCCAGGATTGTTTTTTTCTTTTTTTTATGAATTTAGTGAGGTGCCAGTGGTTAGCAAAATTATACAGGTTTCAGGTGCACAGTTCTACAACACATCATCTGTATACTATATTGTGTGTTCATCACCCCAAGTCAAGTCTCCATCCATCATCATTTATCCCCACTACATCCTACTCTGCCTGCTCTCTGTGAGTCTATCTCTACAGTACCAGTTTTATGATGAATAAATCAACCTTCTGATTTCAAAAGCCAGTACTGCATGATCCACAGTAGGTACTAGCTAATATTTTAATTCTGAAGGCTACATTTGTTTCTTTGTTTAAAAACAGCTCATACTTTTCCAACTCCATAAATGCATGTACATTCTGGGTGATTATATACTTGAGCAAAGAATCTACTGGCTAGTAGAATTCTCTTGTGTCCACTAAACCGCATTCTGACCTATACCATCAGTGTCTCAGGTTACATTTACTATGTCACCACAAATTGAATTCTAGGCTAACATTTAACTTTTGCAAGATACAAATTGATGCAACTCGCTGGATAAAGAAACATTTATCTGTGTTTATCATGGGACAGGTTTAAGTTTCAACAAAATTAAGATTTATTCATGCTTGCTAATCTAATCCATTCTGCTCAAACTGTTCTAAAAGTAGTGAATCAAAATTGATACTTATTCTAGCCCAGAATTATCTGACAAATGAAGACCATGTTGTCAGATATTGTTATCTTCTTTAACATTTAACATTTATTGATGACCAAATGAAAGGAAATGAGGAGGGTGTTTATAAAAATTAATACTACATAAGGAATACAAAACAAAAATCTGAGTTCTGTGGACAATTCTGCATAGTTTTGATATATATATATATATATATATATTCTTTATTGTTTCAGAAAAATACCTGAAACAGATGCTCTCAAATATGTCTTAGCAATTTCAAAAGCATGTATCTAACTAGTTTGACAGATCTCATAGTAAGTTAGAAAACAGCAAAACACTAACACCCTGCCAAAGTCTCAGAAAAATAAATCTCTAGTAAATATTTTCCACAACAAATTTGTTTAAATTATTTAGCCTGACAATATGAGAAGTATTTTACACTTACTTACCCATTTTTATAAACTGCCCATTCCTATATTACATTTATTATGTTTTATTGGGGTTTTAAAAGTGGAAATTTTATTAGCTTTTGATAATGAGGGCATTTGTACTAAACCACATGGCTGTGGATATAGAAAGAAAAGTCTGATTTACTCGCCCTACCATGATTTGTGTGAAGGGAGATGAGTGTCTACTCAAGATCCTGTTTTGACCACCTCTAGGCCTGTCTTGAGTCTCACAGCACCCTGGTCTGGCCTGGAAAAGCTGTGCATTCATGGCCCATTCAGCATTATCTCAGAATTGCATCTAGGAGTTTTCATATCCCAATCAAATGCTTCTTTCAGTGGCATGATGAGGACAGACACCAGATTTCAAAGACTTAAGACATTTGCCTTGACTGCTTGGAATATCATTTCATATACCAAAAAGGTTTCGGGTTCAATTCTTGTTCAGAACACATACCTGGGTTGCAATTTTCATCGAGGTTGCAGGTTCAATCTCCGGTGGGGATGCATATGGGAGACACTTGATTGATATGTCTCTCTCACATTGGTATCTCTCTCTCTCTCTCTCTCTCTCTCTCTCTCTCTCTCTCTCTCTCTCTCTCTCCTTCCCTCTCCCCTCTCTTCTCCCTCTTCTCTTCTCTATAAAATCAATAAAAATATATCCTCAGATAAGGGTTAAAAACAAAAAAATTAAGACATTTGAAGAAAAACATTGAGTCAAAGCCATTTACTTTCCAGATTTAGTAAGTGAAAAGAATAAAAAGATAAAGCTACTGGTTCTTCTATATTGTGTGAATAGTTTATAATTAGAATGTAGTTGTATGTACTTCATATGTTTAAAAAAGAAAAATTAAAAATACTAGTATTCGTCTTAATCTTTTAAAGATAGGAAAAGTCTATACATATTTGAGGGCAGATCTCGTATCTGAAGAGAAGGGAGATTTTATGGGAACAAGGCCTTAGGGGATGTTCCTCACATCACACTAGATCCTTAGATCCCAAAAGCCTGTGATCTCTATGTATCAGTTAGAATTGCTGTTCTTCTTTATGTAACAAAAACCCTATTCCACTAACTAAAACAACTAGTGGTTCTTTCCCCCTCACATGAGAAAAAGTGGATTTGAGAGTCAAGACTGGTGTAGTGACACATCAACAGTGCCACAGAACTTCCCATCATCCCACTCTGCTGTTCTTTACTCTCACACTTGTCACTGTAAAAACCAGAAAAAGGACAGCAGAGAAAGGAGAAATAGCTTCTTCAAAAAAGCAAAGTATTTGGCAGATTTCTGATTAAATTTCATTGCCAGGACTATACAAGACCACCATCTCCCAGGCAGTGTGGGAAGACAAATTTGTCGGTCATATCAACTATTCCTTTTCTGGCAAGAAGAGAGGATGAGAAAATGGCAGCACCTATCTTTGTAAAGAGAGACCTTTCTCAGAAATTTTGAGCAAGCTTTCGATCACATCTTTCCTCCAATATCAGCAGTCTCTACTCAGAGTGAAAAGTTGTCCAGTCATATTTCCTGACAGTCAAGTATTTGTAATTTGTTCATTATACTCCCAAACTCTCACTGCTCACTTTCCCCAACTCTCTTTGGTTAACATTCACTTTAAGGAAACTATTTTCCATAGCTTATTTTTTCATTTAATTACTTTAATCAACCTTCTTCCTGAAATCTCTCCAGTTAGGCCTTTTTCCTTATTTCTCAGCATTTTTTATGCTATGTTGCTATGGTGGTCATAAAAAAAATAATGTTAGTCTAATTTGGATAATATTTTAGTCAAAGGCAAAAGCATGAAAGCATGGTATAAATGAGTTGACTAAAAATTGATTGGATTGAAAATTCTGATGTAAGACTCTCATATTTCAAATCTGAGCTTATAAAGATCTCTCACCTTATTATATCTTGTCATGCTACATTAGTAGAGATCTACCTAGATTTGCAAGGCATTGTGATTTAGAGATCCTTCCCCTTTTAAAAATATTCCAGATAAGCATCACTCGCATATTTGGCAGATGATTTCATCTGGATCCGGATGTTTTTGTTTGTAAAGAGGACATAATACATTGTCATTGTTGCAATGGATTCTTTCTCTTGCTACACAACCTTAGGTTTACACTGCAATCATATTAAAATACTTCTTTCCCGCCTCATGCACCATATTGTTTTATACAATGAGAACTTGGCTAATGCTTTCACTATCTTCCACCAGCTTAATTATCTTCAGCAAGCTAATTTGTAGCATCTGTTCTGTACTATAAAGACAAATAATTCTGTATGGCCTGGACATGGAAACCAGGAGCTTCTGCAAACCTATACTTTCCATAGTTCTATTTTCCAGCAAGAAAGTAACATTTTCAGGAAGTTTACACAATTTCCTTATTTTGAGGGGAAAAAGACACTGAGACAATTTTATCACCACCCAAATTCCATGGGAGAGCTGTTTGGTCATTTTAACTGTGACTTTACTGTCAGAGCAGAAATGGAGCAACACTCTTGACCCTGGGCTCCCAACAACCTGTGTTGTCTCTGAAGTTGGTAAGACGGTGACTACCTTCTCAGTCAAATTTCCCAAGTTTTAGTTGTCATTTTTCAGTCTCAAATCTATCTTAACTCACACACACACACACAAAAAAAAAAGTGAAAAATTCACCTTTGCCTTCAGCACTACTAATTTTCCTGAAGACATCTTGACACCCTCCCCCTTCCAATTTTTAATATTATCACTACTTTCCTTTCCTCTTCTCCTTCCTGTCTTTTATCCTCTTATGGGAAGACTACATCTTAGTCTTCCAAAGACTAAAAAGACCAAAACCAGTGCCAGCATTCACTATTGTTTCCTGAATGGACCTCATTAAGGAAAGACCTGATTTCTTCACCTGACAGAAAAAAACTGGAGAATTCATCAACTTAAGAATAGCTTGGCTCAGTGGATAGAGCTTCAGCCTGTGGACTGAAAGATTCCAGGTTCGATTCCGGTTGAGGGCATGTACCTTGGTTGCGGGCACATCTCCACTGTGGGGCATGCAGGAGGCGGCTGATCGATATCTCTCTCTCATCAATGTTTCTGACTTTATATCTTTCTCCCTTCCTCTCTGTAAAAAAAAATCAATAAAATATATTTTAAAAAAAGAATAGCTTGACTGGGCAAATTTATTGGGGTGTAGTAATTGTGTTTATGTAAGTTGTATCACTTACAAAGTAAAGTATAAAATACTATACTCATTAATATTGAAGGTGACAATTTAACACTTAGCTTAAAATAAATTTTAAAGGACATTTGAAATAAAGCCTTAAAAAAGATGACACATGAAGATACGACAAAATCTTTACAAGAAAAATGTGGCATCAATATTAAGCAAAGTCAACTATTTACATTGACACAACAGTGAACTACAGCAAGTAGCGCATTGACATTCTTAAAAATTGTCAGAAGTGTGCTTTTTTAAAATTGACTCTAAATATA
>PVJN01031501.1:0-24830 GCA_004026805.1 Lasiurus borealis
CGGCCGGGCCCCCGGGGAGGCGCGGGGAGGCGCGCGGGGAGGCGGGCGGCCGGGCACCGCCCTCGTCCTCGGGCTCGGTCCCGGGCGGAGGGCCGGGCCCGGCGGGCGGGCGAGCGGCGGGCGGGAAGGGGGCGCGCCCGGGGCACCGCTCCTGCTGCGCGGGGTGCCCCGTTCCCCCCCACGGAGAGGGAATGCCCCGAGGCTCCCCGCTTTCCTTCTTGCTGCCCGGGATTGGGGGGTGGGGGACACGGCTGGTCGCCCCACCCCGCCGCCCTCCGACGGGGAAGTGAAGGGAGCCGGGCGCCCAGAGGCGGCAGGAAGACCTGAGCCCCAGACCCTGCGCCCCCACCCGCACGGGCCCGGGCGCCGCCCGCCCGGCCTCCCCGCCCCTGGTGGGGGACCCGAGTCACATGGGGTCGGCCTGCTCCCTCCCGGCTCCCCGCTTCCTTGGGCGCCTCCCGGGCCAGGGAGTCGGGGAGCTGTCGCGCTTCTGGAAACTTTGTTGCCCGGGCTTGTCAAGGGCAAAGGGTCGTGACAGCCGCTGGGTCCTCTCGGACCAGTGATAGGAGGAGGCTCGAGGGTGTCATGGGTGCTGTGCAGGTACCAGCGGAGGGGAGACCCGTTATAGTGCGTTTTTTAAAAATTAGCATTAGTGGTTTTTCGGCCCAGTGTCAGGGCTGGGCAGGATGTTTGCCTGTAATCACTCTGCACGCGTGTCTCTCTCTCTCTCTCTCTCTCTCTCTCTCTCTCTCTCTCTCTCTCTCATTCGAAGGGGGACGCAACACCGCAACCTGCTTCATTTATTTAAATGAAATTGTGCACTGATATAAAGAACCTCTGACCCCAAAACGAGGTGGAGCCTGTACACGGTAGTCCACGAATCAGTGTCAGCTTGGATCGTAGACTCTGCTATTGCACATTATTTTAAAACTTAAGGTTATACCTTGTTCTTCAGGGAAAAACACACTAGCGTGTTATTTCTGGGACTTGAGAGAATCAGAGAAGGTGGTTTTCCTTTTTTGCCGTTGGAGCGACAAGTAGCACGTATTTTTCTTAACCGCCAGGTCTTTTCTGTTTTATACAAGACGGTTTGGCAAACTGGAGATAACAGAGTCTGGTTTCTTCAGGTGCATCCAGATTCTCGCTGTTTCATCCCGGTAGGAGTTTGCGACAGATTTTCAGGTCTTTTTCAATGTTTTTTAAGTGGAGTGTGTTTTTTTGTTTTTTTTTCTTGTTCGGGAGGTACTTAAGCAGCTCCTTTGGGTCACTTTTTTCTCCCAGGACTGAGTAGAGGAAGACTGTCTGGGTGTGTGTTTGGGGGGGAGAGGGTGTTGGGGGGGGGGGTGTTAATGACTGAGAAGAGCACTGGGCTCTGAGCTCCCAGACCACAGTGAGCGCCCAGCCGAGCACCACTGCACTTAAGCTGTACCAAACAGCTGTATTTATCCCATCTTAATGTTTAGCACAAAGGTAATGAAGGTCTTTTTCAAGGCCGCAGACTCCACCTTGCCAGTTCTTAATTCAAGGTACCTTTGTATCCTGGTGTAGCTGAATTCAGGAATTATGTCAATGAATAGAGTCGACATGTTAACTGATGATGAACCAGGTAAATACCTGGTTCCTAAGTGTGCCTGTTTTGGGCATTGAGTGTGAGATGCTAGACACCTACCTTTTTTGAGTTGGCAGGGTCAGAGAATTGTCAGCACAGCAGTTTTTCAATTATCCAAACAAATGAGTTCTTGATAGTTATGTGGCTGATGCACCAAAGATAACAGTGTAGTGATAGAGTTATTGGGCTTGAACTAATCTCTGAGTTGAAATCTATTTTTATCTTTCGTTTTCTTTTTCTTTTCTTTTTTTTTCTTTTTTGGATTTGTTCTTTCTTTTAGGGCACTCTAATGCCATCTTGTGACTTATACTGATGTGAAGCTTGACATGGGACTTTTTTGAGTTTCGAATGTGTTCCTAAAAGACTCAGTGTTGGAGTAAGCAGGATCCTCAGGGACCAAACAACCTGGCATTTCGTAAATGAGTGTCTTTTTGCGGGGCTCAGGAAATCTTGATTGCAGCCGTTTTCTTCAGAGCCTGGACATCAGTCTATGTAGCTTTTTATTTTTTCTCTTGTGAATGACTACCTTCTATCTCAGAAGTTATTTTATAAATGAGAACATGTTAAAATCCTTCAGAAAAAGCAATTGTTTAATAGTACATGCTTTTTCAAGGCTCTAATTTTATGACTGTAAATAACTTAGTTTTTTTAAACTCTGAGAAGTTACAGATGTCTGTTTTGATGTTGGTCTCCATCTTTGGAAGAGGTAGGTCTGGAGTAGTAAAGAAGTTTAAGAAAATAATACTGGAATAGAATCTTTGGGAATCTAATGATTCATACCACACTTCTTTCTTTTTCTTTTTTTAACAAAGGTATGAGGGTGCTGGTAGATGCTCGAGAGAAGCTTCATATTCCTTGGGGAGATACCTCAAACCAACTCAATGGAGACAAGATGATGTCATTTGATACCCGTTCCCCCTTGGTGGCCCAAGGACTGGTGGAAACTCGAGTTTTTTTACAATATCTTCCTGCTATAAGAGCATTATGGGCAGACAGCGGCATACAGAACGCCTATGACCGACGTCGAGAATTTCAACTGGTAAGAGATTTGTGAAAATGCTGTGGTTTTATCTGAATGACATTTATTATCTGAGAGTTACACCTCCTTTTCACTGACTTTCACAATGTAATAGATCTGTGCAGAATTTTAGCCTCAGAAATTGGGGTTGCTATATAGATGAGCTGTTTACTAGCAAGGTGAAAATAAGGCAGACCCCATAGATTTAGTGAAGCTGTGATAGTTAATTGATCATTTTTTCTTTTTTGAAAGTAAGATAACGATTTTCATAAGCACTGCTACATTTTTTCAGCTTTGAAAATAATTACCTCTCAGTTACAGCAATAATATTCATCCTTCTTTTTAAAAAAATCAACCTTTTACTCTTGGACTGAGAGTTCAATAACTGAACTAAGTTCAACTGTGCTATTTGGTCTTTAGAAGTACTCATTTTTTATGATACAGATTAATATAGTGAGAGATTAAAGTCCTTAATAATATTTAACAGTCATCGTACTTTTCATATATTTGCATTCTGTTTTTGCATGTGTATTTTTTTTTAAAGCTTCTAAGCACATTTTACAAAATGAATTTTTTTATTTTTTCAAAGAAAATTTAGTGGAGCAACTAAATGGGTGTCTTATTCCATTTGGGCTGTAATAACAAACTACGATAGACTTAAAAACAACAGAAATGCATTTCTCACATTGGAGACTGAGGAGGTCAAGATCAAGGTGCTGGTAGATTCAATGTCTAGTGAGGGCCCACTTCCTGGTTCATAAATGGCCACCTTTCTGCTATGTCCTCACTTGGTGCAATGTATCTTTTTAACAAAAAAAAACAAATCTTAGTTATTTCATCTAAGTTACTAGGTATCTGTTTTACATGGGAAGCACCTAGATTTTATTTTATATTTATTTTTTCTACTTTATCTTAAGACCATAAAACTTGGTAGCTGTTACAGAGGGTGAAAGAGAAAGGATCTGATCTAGGTTAAAGATACAAAAGTAATAACTAAGATTTTTGTTTAAATCAAGTGTTTTGTACGTAATTTAATTGTGAATGCTTTGATTGTGTTCTGGGTTTTATTTGCCAAAGACTGGAAAAATCCCAGGAATGATAGCAATCTAGACTGTATACCATTTAGAGCTAAGATCTGCAGTGTTATTATACTATGATCAAAATAAAGGGACCATTACGAGTAAAATTGCTTAGAATGTTGTTTGGTGGTGTCACTGGCATTAAAGCCATCAATATTTATGGGTATGGCTACAAAGTGATGTACAGCCAGCAGTCTTTGCCATTACAGTTTGTACTCAGAAACAGTCTTAGCTCTTCTTTGATGTGTGTCTCATCAAGTAATTTGTCATTTAATGAAAGGCAGAGATTACCTCACAATATTATAAAAATTGAGTAGCTTGCAGCATTATATGTTGAAAATTATTAATTTAACAAGTGACCTTCATCCAGTTCTCAGACTTGTGGTTAGCATTTGTCCTTTGGTCAGTATCTGTACATATAATCTATATATATATAAAAAGCTAATATACAGAGTGTTGCCTCCGAAGTTCAACCAGGGGTTCTATTGCTCGCTATGACATGTGCTAACCACCAGGGGACCTTACCCATGCACAAATTTCATGCACCAGGCTTCTAGTTTGTTATATGAGTTTTGGTAATCATGCATGTAAGTTCCTCCCCACAACCCCTTCTCATCTCCCTTCACCCTCTCTCCTGTTTTTAAGTGCTGCTTATTCTCCTTTCTTCTGAATTCATTTTCCCAACAAACCACATTTTCCACTGTTAAGTTTTTGCAGGATGTTATTCATCTTTCCAGGTCAGGGGAGAAATGCCATCTGTAACAGCATGCAGTTTATATTGACTGAATGAATGAATGATGGGCTTCACTGGCACTTCTTGAATTTGGACATTCATCTCTTACTGTCTCAAATCAAGACTGTCTTGCCATCATTCTTGAGAACGCATTCCTAAGTATTTGCCACTAAGAACAAATAGCTGCCGAAAACCGGTTTGGCTCAGTGGATAGAGTGTCGGTCTGCAGACTGAAGGGTCCCAGGTTCGATTCTGGTCAAGGGCGTGTACCTTGGTTGCAGGCACATGCCCAGTAGGGGGGGTGTAAGAGGCAGCTGATCGATGTCTCTTTCTCATCGATGTTTCTAACTCTTATCTCTCTCCCTGCCTCTCTGTAAAAAATCAATAAAATATATTTAAAAAACAAAAAAGAACAAATAGCTAAACCACTTAGGATGAGGATCTGCATGTTCTTGACTTGAGCCAGCTGATGCTTCAGGAGCAAAGAAGACAATAGGTAGGAGAGACAAGTTCTAGAAATCCAATTTTCTGATAAAAAGTAGGCACACAAGAAAAAAGAAACAGGGCAAGGATATAATTTAAACTCCTGGAGCACATGGATTTTCACCCCGTCTGCCCCCATAATATATTCTTGGCATTGTTAATGGTATCTGGCACCTGGTGCTCAACTATTAATGATTCTCATACTTTTTGGATGCTCTGTGGTGCTTGGCATAGTGTCAGACACGGGGTAGGCACTTGGCTCATTAAAAATTTTCCTCCAAAATAATATTCAGTTCCTCCTCTTGTCTACATACAACCAATCCCCAAATTCTGTCTTTTCTACCCCTGCAGCGTAACATCTCTTGCATCCACTCCCTCCTTTCCTCCTTTACGTTATTGTCCTAGTACCTCTTGCTTGGACTCCCAGGTAATCTTGGTCATATACAGCATGGGTTTGCTCTGAAAGTTTTGCTCATTCTCTGTTGCCTAAAGAACAGAGTTCAGCCTCTCTATTTTCGTCAAAACTAGCTAGCTTACCTTTGATTCCAACAATATATTCAATATAGCTTATTTGGCCACTGCACATGTCTTATAACCCCTCAATTCCCACATCCCCTGATCATCTGCTTCCACGGCTCTCTTCACAGAGTCGCTCTGTCAGGGTTTCTAATTACTGTGTCTGTTCATTAGGTCCTAGCCTTTACTTAGAACAGTGGTAATCAAATTTTAATGTGACTAAATGCAATCCATGGACTCCTTAAATCAGATTCACTGAAATGCCTGCTTAATACAAAGCTAAACAGATTCCGAGTCATCATCACAGGGGAATCTGATTCAGGAATCTGGGAGGGGACCCAGGGATCTGTATTTTTAGCAGACAGCCATTGGCGATTTGGATGAATCTGCTCCTTGGCCACACTGAAGAACAGTGCTTAGGATCAAAGCTTTCCCCATGGTCCCGGCTGGAATGCCCCTGCCCTCGCTCTCTGTGGTATGCTTGTGTTCTAACCCTAACATGTGTTCGAGTTATTTGCATTCTTGTTTGGCTCTCCCACTGAAGTAGAGGCTCCTTTGGTATGACTTGTTTGTCTTTTTCTCTCTCACTAGCATAAGACCTGACATTTATTTTATTTCCTCATTTTTTTTAGACATACTGAATTAATAAGGTTATTTTTTTTAAATCCCACATTAAGTTCCTTCCAGGAAATATGAATTATTTTTGTATGCTCATTTGTTAATTTTCCAGGAGATGGGAAGTCCTTGTGTTACAGAATAATTTTTCTTTTTTGCAATGTTCAGTGTATATTCTTGAGTCTTGGATAGAAAGAGTAAACGGGAAATGAGAGGTAAAATTGGCTATTTTAGTTTTAACGAACAGTTGGTTATTAAACTTATTAATGCAAATTGAAAGGAAAAGAAAACGTGTCGGTTTGTTAAGTCAGCCTCTCTGGGGCTTTTTTGCTTCAGATGAATGACTGTCCTGTTGCTAGTTTTTGGGACAAGGGATAGAAGAGTGATATCACTGCTTAGGTTTTCAGCACTCCAGTCGTTTGTTAGTAATAACTTTGGGTGCAAACATGAATGGTTTTTTTTTTTTTTTCCTCCGAGTTCTCAAAGGCAAACATTTCCTTTTCTGGTTAGTTTCATAATGGGTAAGCTAAATAGCTTACTGTGGAAAAAGAAGTTAATCTGTTGTTATAGCTTAAGGGACTGTTCTAGTTCTTATACACTAGCACACTGAGAGTAATACATATGTCTTAAGAAGCGGTCTCTGTTGGTACTGGGTTAAATGTTTGTAATGCTGAGTTTTGGCTGTGCATCACTGCAGCCTGCCACTGCACTAAGGAGACACCCTCTCTTATGTGACAGTAGTTAGGGAATTTGGTAAGTTAGATGACTAAAGAGATGGGAGTCCAAGGTTGGCTAGGAAATGAAACAACTGGAGATAGGTAATAAAACTAAGAAAATAACTAGGGATTTTACTGCCAGTTAAACTTTTTAGGCTTTTAATGTATAGTTGCTTATTCAGAAATATAAGCAAACTTTGTAGACTTGGGAATATGAACAGGAAAGTGTGTGACACTGGATTACTCTAGAGCTTCCTAATTTCTATATATAATTTAACTTGTCAGCATTAATACAACTTCCTATAATAGCCAGTCTTTCTTTTTTTAAAAAATATATTGATTTCAGAGAGGAAGGGAGAGAGATAGAAACATCAATGCTGCAACAGAATTTGATCGGCTGCCTCCTGATTGCCCCCTACTGGGGATCAAGCCCCAAATTCGGGCATGTGCCCTTAACTGGAATCAAACCCACTACCCTTCCGTCCATAGGCTGACACTCTATCCACTGAGCCAAGCCAGCTAGGGCAACCAGTCTTTTTTTGCAATCCCTAAAACCAAACTGTTTTCTTTGTTATCACGGTACCTTCAGTTAGACGTAATTTTTCTTACTCAAGTAGTTCAGTTTGTGCTTGACATTACACTTCTCCAAGCTGATGGGGTAGTTTTTTCTGTGTAGCAAAGTAACTATTTAATCTCATGTATTAGCTGCTGAAAAGAGCTGAGTGCTAAGTAAGAACTTCAGGTTGGAGTAAAACACTTATTTTCACTGTAGCATGGATTTGAAATACTATAGAGTTAGAGGCATTGGTTTATTCTTTGATACTAATTTGGATTTGCTTTAGAAAATGAATCAATTTCTGCTTTCAGTTGTAAAGTATGACTATGTTTCTGTTGGAGAAGAATATGGTTCATTTTCTTTATGAATAAAAGCAAAACAGGACTTTGACTTTAAGTTGCTAGATACTTATTGTCTACTGATTCTAGGGTTAGAGTTAAATGTAAGCTAAGGATTACATATAACAGAGGTTGTAGAGACTTTAACATTCAGGTCTCTATGGGTAGGATTTTCTGGTGGTGAATTTGATCAAATGTCAGAGTGATTACATTTTTTCCAAACCTTGGAAGCCCAGAGCTATAGTACTTTTTACATTAAAAAACAAAAATGTTTTTAGCATGTACTTACACAAAACATCTTTCTGAGATTGTGTGTGAACATGTATGTATGCATACTTAAGTGTATGTCTTGATGTGTTTTGTTATGTTGACATGGTCATGTTTATATCTTATATTTTGGGGTGGGAGAATAGAAACTTGACTAGCTGTGAGATATGTGGGCTCCGGTGCTTAAAGGTTTCTGTATTATTCTTTTATTGCTAAACAAAGCTAGTGATAACAGTAATTTATGCTGCTCTGAAAATGTTTACTAAACAACTAAGGGATGAAACAAGGAAATCATTTTTGATAGGTAAACTAGGTGTTAGTTTCAGATTTTACTCGAGTGTGGGCCTAACCCAGGAGAAAGCTTTGTGAGCTCACTTTAAGGAAAGCATAGCATGATGACCGAAGGAAGGACTCCCTGGCTTGAATATTTCCTGTTGACCTTCCTCCAATAGGCACAGCCCAAACAAGTTGAGGTATCTAGTCATATTAGCCCAATTGGTGCTGATTTCTTCCTCCAGAAAATGAATTTAAGTGCTGATAATTATATCATATTTTAATACTTTATGTTTTATCAGAATGCCTTTGTACTCTTCAGAGTTCTGTCACATACGTTATCATGCAATCCTTAAAAACAAAACATAGAAATAGAAGACGTGTTATTGTCCCCACTTCACAGATGAAAAAATTTAGATGCAGAGAAAGGTTCCTTAAAGCTCTGAATCACAGAACCAGTAAATAATAGAGTGGACACTGGAACCCAGGCTGACTCCTGGTCCACAGCACCAGCCACAACTGTTTTGCACGTACTCCAATGTTATATTCATGGAGCATTCTCTTCTTTTATTCTCAGACTCTCTGACCAACACCCATACGCTCAAATATTACCACTCCTCTCATAAGTTCTTGCACATTATTAAATATGTAGAAGGTTTTCTTAAGAATACATAGCACTGCACTTATATTCACCCAGTTTTTATCTTCTGAACTTGCATTCTTTTTTTATTGTATTAATTTAGGTTATACTTAAGATAGAAATAAATAACATTTAATAGTAAATTTATTAACTTAGAGTGGTAGTACAGTTCTTCTAAGTAATCACTATTCATCATGGGAAAGGCCAATTTGAATCCCACCTCCTTGAAAATTAAATGTACTATACTAGTCATCCTCAACTGATGTTCCATTAGTGAGCATGGTTTTTATTTATTTTATCTTTTGTGAACATGTTTTTCTTTTTAACTTTTATTGATTTTCAGAGAGAGATAAACATTGATTTTGTTGTTCCACTTATTTATGCATTGATTGATTGCTTCTTATATGTGCCCTGACCAGAGATCAAACCCACAACCTTGGTATATTGGAAAGACACTCTAACCAACTGAGCTACCTGGCCAGGACAATGAACATGGTTTTTAATGTACCCTGAAAAATAAAGTTTAATGGCAACCAGTTATCTGAAAGGCAGCCATGTATTTTTCTAGGAAATTGTCATTTGGACATTAGCACATATCCAATACTATATTGTTGTTCTTGGTTTGGAGAAGGGGGATATCAGAACACTGTTATTATTTTTATGAGCTCCTTAGCAGTGTTACTCAGATAATTGTCACAGTTCTCATACTATTGAGCATTCCAATTGCAGTTTCTTGCAAATTTTTGTTATAATTAGAAGCTATATTTTTATGTGCATACTTCTGAAAATTAAATTATTTTTATTCCCTTACTTGAAAGTACTTCATTTTTTTTTTAGCTACATGATACAATTCCCTTTTGTCTATATGGTAAAATATATGTATATATATTGCAAAATGCCTTTTTTTTTCTAGAGAATTTGTTCCATCCACATTAGCAGAGCATTATTAGAATGGGTTGATATAGATCCAGGAAATTGTTTTGTTTTGAGACTGGACTAAAGTTGCCATATTCTGCACTGGTAGTAATTATTTAATTTTTCAAATTTAATCTCTCTTCTTTGGGCAAAACTAATTTTAAAATTTAAATCTCTTAGTGAGTGTACTTTTTCATCCCCAGCTACTCTACAACAGATTCAGAATACTTGAGTAGAATTACTCTTCATTGACTTATTTTGGTTTTAATCTCAAACATAAGAATATGTACTTGGTTTTGCTACATGAAACTTTACTTTGTATCTTCAAAACAAAGTAGAAAATAACCATGTTCAAATGTGTTGATTTATTTTGCATATTGTAAAGCATTTAGAAATTATTTTAATGTGATAGCCTTAAGATTTGATATGGTTTTCTACAATGCCGTGAGATAAAGTAGAACTAAATGGCCAGCCAGAAATCATGTCCTGGCTATGCCACTCACTGTGTGAGCTTGAGCAAGTTCCTCAGCAACTCTGAATTTCTGCAACTGAAACCTGGGGACTATCCAAGGACCTACCGTTATTAATTGTTGTAGGGATTACATGAGATAATCCATGTAAAGGACTGCAGTGCAATGCCTGACACATATTAACCATATTATTTACATTAGCTATATGCACATAAACCATACGTATCTTTTAAAAAAATAAAGCACTGTAAGCTTTTTTTTTTAATTTGTTCTTTAAACTTGCTTACCAGTATAAAAAATTCTGTATTCTAAATAATGCAGAAGATAGCCCTAATCGGTTTGGCTCGTGGATAGAGCGTTGACATGCGGATTAAAGGGTCCGTCCCAGGTTCTATTCTGGCCAAGGGCATGTACCTTGGTTACAGGTATATCCTCAGTAGGAGGTGTGCAAGAGGCAGCTGATTGATGTTTCTCTCCCATCGATGTTTCTAAATCTCTATCTCTCTTCCTCTCTGCAACAAATCAATAGAATATATTTTTTTAAAAATTATAATAATGCAGAATATGGCTTACATTCTCACTAGACCATATGTCGTCTAATAAAGGCAGTACTTCCAAGAGAGATTTGAGGTTTTCATTGCTACATTAGTTCTTGCTGCCTTCTCATGTCACTTTGCTTGATTTTCAATCTGATGTGTAGTCGATTTAGCCAAATCCTTAGCTGCCTGCCCCTTAGTGTGGTGAGATACCTTTGGCATAGGTGCAGGTGCTCTGCTGTCTCCTTCCCTCTCCCTCCTTTGTCTCTGTGGTGATCCTACACTCTCACCCACTGTGCTCCTTCCCTTTCTGCCATTTCCTGTGCCTGTGGTGGGCAGAGGCTTTGTGAGCACTCCGAAGTTAAAGAGGGCATTTGGGTTTCTTTTTCCAAGGTTAAAAAACAACAACAAAAATCCCACTTACATATTTATAAAATACAAAATTATTTTCTTTTTAAGATTTCATGTACTTCTATGAGATTTTAGGACTTCTGACCAGTTTATATAAAAACCAAATAAAACAGTCTAATAGAGAATTCCTACTTTTTCTCATGGAGCAAAATAAACAAATTTGTTCCCCTAAAGAAAAAAATTTTATTGACTTTGGCATTTAAAAATGATGTTAGCCAATGAGCAAAACTTTTACACCTCCTACCCCAAATAGTTTTAACAGTGTCTTTGGGTTTTTTGAGCTGGGGCAGCTTCATGTACCCTGTTAATAGCACATTTCTCTTTTAACCCTTCTAGAAAGGTTAAAGAAAAGAGCTGGAATAATGAATAATTGTGCCGAGAGACTTTCACTTTCCTTTTCAGTAACTTGGTACTGTTTTCCTATTCCCTGGGTAATTTTTTTTTAAATCTTTTTTCTGTTAAACAGGATGGACTGCCTCAGTAGAAGTTGTATAATTTGTCATCTTAAACTATTAGGTGGTTTTCATTTAGGCTTTATGATGTAAAGAGGTTGTATCCATTTATTGATATTAAGTAAAAGAAAAATTCATGGAAGATACTAACAGTGAGCAAAGGTACTAGGTTTTTGCTAGAGATTCACCCATAAGTTACTATTGCTTGGCTAACTATGTGCTACCAAGGCCTAATGAATAACAAAATAGACATGATTATACTTTAGACAAGTTGCTATTCAAGTGTAAGATGGCCTCTAAACTCAGTTTTTATTGATTAAAAAAAAACTAATAATTGAATGCTATAAGCCGCAAATACTTTTTATTTTAGTTGAAATCATTAAAAAGAGTAATATGATTTAGTTTATTGAGTTAAAATATTGCAATGCAAATGATTTGCTATTTTTAACTTACTACTTTGCCATCCATATTTATAGTGAAACTGTCTTTATTAGCTACAGCTTCAAAATTGATAGGGACTTAAAATTGTTACCATATAGATGATATACATTTCAATTCTGGACTAGGCAGAGAGAATTATATTTGCTTAATTTTTTCCTTGACCTTTTAAGTTATGTTATGATCAAATGTTGCAACCAATTAGAAGGTTTTCACCTATTGTATAGCACTTTGCACATTTGGCCTTAATGTAAGGTATCTTTCTTTTGTAAAAGAAGGCTCTTTATTAAAAGAAAAACTTTCATTCTGTAGAAATGCATTATTTGATAGAATATTTATGTCCATCTGATTGTTTCCTACTTATTTATATTTTATACTATATACACGTATTAAGGTTTAGAGAATCTATTTTCATTATGATCATTTGAATTCTTTTCATGTGAAAATTGAAGAGCAAATGTAAAAGCCAATGAGGGTAAGAAGGCCTTGGGGAGCAAATTTAAAGTGTTCAGTTATTTATTTAACAAATCTGATAAATCACCTTGTCAACCGGCAGCTTTCAGCAGCCTTTTAGTAACATGTCCTTGAACACCTAATGCTGAGCAGGCATTTGTTTTAGGTTGGGTATTTGCTAGTGAACCTAATGAAAATAATCTCTGATCTCATTCATCTTAGTGTTAGTTGGAGGAACTTACATTACAAACAGTCCCACATGTGGTGAGTTCTCTGAAGGAAAAGAAAAGGAACCTGTGACAAAACAAGAGGATGGTTTGAAGAGATGGACTTTTCAGTTAAGACTCTATGGATGAGAAAGGGTCAGCCAGGCGAGGAGAGGAAAGAGTTTGATGGGCAGAAAGAGTACCGTGTGTGAAGGACCTCAGGTGGGGAGAGCTTGCTGGAGTGTGGAGATTGGAGGGAAGTGAGGAAAGCAGTCAGTAAAAACTTACCAAAACCTTTCTACTGATCTGGATGCTGAGCAGTTCCAGAGCTAGGTGGTAGCCATTGAGATATAGGGATGACAGTAGATTCAAGGTAAAACAAAATCATTGGAGTTCTGACAGATTGGATATGAAGTGAGGGAAAGAGGCATATGTTAAGAGTGACTCTGGCCCTAGCCGGTTTGGTTCATTGGATAGAGCATTGGCCTTGGACTGAAGGGTTCCAGGTTCGATTCTGGTCAAGGGCACATGCCTGGGTTGTGGGCTCGGTCCCCAGTAGGAGGCGTGCAGGAGGCATGGCAGCCAATCAATGATTCTCTCTCATCATTGATGTTTCTATCTCTCCCTCTCCCTCTTCTTTCCTCTCTGAAATCAATAAAAATATATTAAAAAAAAAAAAGAGTGACTGGTTTTCACAACCAGGTGGATGGTGCTTTTTTGCTGAAATGAAAAGACTGTAAGAAAAGAATTTGAGAGGGAGATTAAGACTTTAATTTGAGCATATCAGGTTGAGATCTGTGAGACATGCAGGTGGAATCAAGTAGACAGTTTACTGCATGAGTCTGGAATCCAGAATAGAGCTTTGGGCTAAAAGATGGAAATGTAGGAGTTGTTTGTTTTGGAGTGGTATTTAAAATCTTTTGGATGTACACAGTTACTCGGGGAAAGGGTATAAAAAGAAATTAAGGCTTGAGATAGAGTCTTGGGGAACCTTCAACCTTTTGAAAATGTTCATAAGAGGAGATGTTAGCAAAAATGGTGGGAAAGATAGGAAAAATCCAGGAACATGTAATGCCATGGAGACCAGGAAAGTGTTTTGGTGAAGAAAAACATGGTCATTGGTGCTGCATGACACAGAGATCTTGTAAGGTAAAGCCTGGCATGTCCATTGATTTTGGCAGTGGAGAGGTTTTGCTGACTGTGGCAAGTGACAGACTTGATAAGGATGAAGTCAGGCCGGAAGGGCCTGAAGAGGGAAGAGAGGTGAGGAAGTAGAGAAGATCCACTTGAAATGACTGTTCTCATTTCTCTTTGCAGCAGTTTCAACCACCTGGCTTAGTAGGTTGGATTTTTTTTAAGCCTTTTTAAAATTCGGGAGTATATTGTGCTTATATTAGCCGGTGTCTTTGAATCTCACTGTAAGAAGACTTACTATCAGTTGGTAATAATTAATCTGTTAGGCCAGGCAAGCACAAGACCTTTTCATTTTGTACTTGATTGTTTTATGACCACTTTTATATAGTGGGGCAATAATTTGATCAGTTATACACAACGCACTCTTTCATTTCTTTACTCTTTCAGCAAACATGTATTGAATACATTCTCATAGTATGTTCTGGGCTGAATGGGCAGGTCCTGGGGACTGAAGATCTGCCTGTCTGGCTGTCTTACAAGAGGCTCTCAGTCTAGTGGGGAGCAGATAGAAAAAGTCAGTGTTTGTAAATGAGAATGAGAAATGCTGTAATATTTATTACTTTTCTGCCAAGAGTATGCAGAATCACTGTTTACTAACTTAGAAAAGACCTAAGAGAGCATATAGTCCTGTTCACTCCATTTTATACAAAAAACATGGGTCCATAGAGGTTAAGGCCACCGGTAGTTTTGGTGATAGAGCCATGATTCAAACTCTGGGCTGTAGGATTCCATAGCCCATGTCCTATGTTCACACAACCATGCTTTCCAGTGTCCCTTCAGAGCACAATTAACCAAATAGTGATTTGGAAAAGAAACTGATTATCAATATAAATTTTGAGCCATTCCCCACTTTCATCAGTATTTAGAAACATTCATAGGTTGCATTGCTTTGCTGTCTGTCATGATTGCTGGGCAAACGGGGAAGGGAAGGTGATTAATACTGGCCAGAGTTGGGATAATTGGTTCAACTGGGAATAAAGTGATCTGGGTTTTCTTCTCATCTGCTGTGTAATAAAGGCATGGAATTTATTAATTGATGTTTATTGTTAATGTTACTTAATGTTGATTATGTAACTTTGAGTTGTGGGAATTTCAAGATTCATTGTAGCACATCATAGAGCAGAACTTTCCATCCAGTGTGCATTCACAAGGATTCTGGGTATTGTGAATTGCTCTTTAGGCCCTCTATTGGTTATCAGGGGAATTGAAACTATATTTGGGAAGTATGACCTGTGTTGGAAAATAGTATTTTTTGTTTCTTTTTAACAATTGAGGTTGTTTCTTTTTTGAAAATAAAAAAAAATTACTACTAAAAATTCTAGTCCTGGCACAGCTAAATATTTCTTTGTTCGGGTTGTATAAGATTGACCCTTTCCAAAAACTATTTTAGTGTTGAGGAATTCTCAGAACTCTAAGCTTTTTATTGTTATATGAAAACTGAAAAGTAGGAAAATTGTTTTGTTTTGTTTTGAGGGGAATTACCTGCTCCAGAATCCAAATTAGCTTTTTTTTCTTTTTAATTTAACATTTAAAACTTATATCCATTGTAGGAAAGCATCCAGTCAGCCACTTGTACACCATCTAAGACATCTTTGTTGATATTTGGTGTATTTCCTTCTGGTATTTCTGTATAACCGTGATTAACTTTTGAGATAAACTTTTCAGGACTTTCTGTGCAGTTTTATGTCCTGTTCACTTAGTAGTGCAACATTAGTATTTCCTGCAGGCACTGATTTTCTCAGAACTGGCAAAGCATTCTTTTTTTTTTTTTTTTTTTTAAATATATTTTATTGATTTTTCACAGAGAGGAAGGGAAAGGGATAGGAAGCCAGAAACATCGATGAGAGAGAGACATCGATCAGCCACCTCCTGCACGCCCCCCACTGGGGATATGCACGCAACCAATGTACATGCCCCTGACCAGAATCGAACCCGGGACCCCCAGTCCTCAGGCCGACGCTCTATCCATTGAGCCAAACCGGTTTCGGCTGGCAAGGCATTCTTAAAAAATGTATGTGATTTTTTGTTCATGGAAAATTCTCTCGTGTGTGTGTGTGTGTGTGTGTGTGTGTGTGTGTGTATTCATACAGACATACATATGTAAGGAACAGAAACTGGTCATGCTAAATGGTAACATAGAATAAATATGGAGTAAATTACCATGTTGTTGCCTAATTAAGCAGTGTTATATATCATGGTAAAGGTAGCTCCTATCTGTAATATTAAACTTCTTTCTTACATTTAAATTTGTATTTCTTTTTTTTTGTTGATTTTTAGAAGTAAAGAGAGTGAGGGAGAGAGAAAGAGAAGTATTAATTTGTTTCACTTAATGATGCATTCATTCATTCATTGCTTCTTTTGTATATGCCCTGATCAGACATCAAATCTGCAACCTTGCTATGTCAGGATCTCACTCTAACCAACTGACCTACTTTGCCAGGGCCTGCATTTCATTTTTACTTGATACGTTCATAAGATAACAAAATTAAATAACATATAAGTATTAGGTACACATCCATAAATATAAGCTATCCATGTATCCAAAAATGCATTAGATATATGGCTAAGTTTTTCTCATATCTTTAAGAATGGAGTATTTTAATAAAATAAGAGAATTACTAAACTGCATTGTACATTTTGTGTTATATGTAAATTGGAATTTGGTAGAACCACAGGAATACTTTTAAAAATTAAATTCTAGCTTTAATTTATTTGGTTGATAAGTCTAATTGAAAAATTGTATAAAAAGGAATTTATTCATTTGTGAGCAATGGCAAAGAAAGAGCAGTTTATAAAATAAAGTGATAATTTAGTTCTTTCCAAAAATCTCATTTTTAATTTTGTGCACTAGTTTATTTTTATAGCTTATATGCAAGAAGGAATTAAAATTAATTGTCTAAATTAAGTATTCTTTTGGACATTTGATTTAGGCTATTGTAAATTATCTTAGTTTAATCTGGATAGGTATTTAATTTGACGAAAAATATTTTTAAATATTGAAGTGTTTTATGTTGTTGTACCTAACTGATTTTGACCCTTTTGGAAGTTTTTAAGTATTGCACATAGAAAATGCTAGCAAGAAATTTGAAATTCTGCATTTTGTTAGTCTACATAATTTTGACCTATCTACAAAGCAAAGGGCAATAGCTTATATTCCTTTGACTATAAGTAAATCCTCTTACTCCATGTGAACCAAACAAAAGACATGAGTAGTACTTTAAGTATGCTTTAATGATGAAGATGACAATATCACCCTTATTAAAAACATGTACTTTGCGTCACATCAATACTTTACAATGCTTTTCCCAAACAAAAATGAATAGAAAATGTCATTAAAAAGTAGGCCATCTCAAAGATAAGGAACCATAAAATAGATCCTTTGTGAAGCCCAGGCAAAATGAGAACATCGGGAGGGCAATAAATGAAAGAAGTGAAACTGCCCATGACAGGCCCAGGACCAGAGAGCTTGCTTTGATGCCTGCCCTGTGTGCAGAGCTGGCCTCTTTCTTATCGTTTATTTTGGAGTTAAAATTAAGGGGAGAAAAAAAGACATGGCACTCATTATAGAGGTGGTATAATGAGTTTGAAATAGGATGCTTTCAATATCTTTTAATTTTAGAGTCATTTCAAAGCTATAAACAAACTCTTTAAATGTTTATTGTCTTTAAGGAATTATGTATAATGTTCTAGTCTTAGATTTCAAATAGTGTGGGCAGATCAATATCATGTTATATTTCACCTTTTCATGTGAATATGTGAAGAAACAATAGAGAAAGGACAAGTCAGATGGGAAATTGAGCCTTTAATTATCTTTGTTACTAGCCACTTCCTTAGACTGAATGAAGAATCTTGGTTCATTAACCAACTTTTAACCCCACCCTTTTTTCATTTTGTACCTTCTATTTGGCATTTGGTTCTTGCTATAAACCTTACCTAAGTAAATGTAGATGGAATGTTTATATTATACATAGTCTGTGCACAGAATATTGCCCAAAAGAATCCTTATTTAGATGTGGCTTCACAAAGATATTTGCAGGGCTTCAATTACTACTTTATGTAAATGTGAATTATTGATTTTTTAAAAAACAACTATAGGTCACTTTTAAAGGCAGGTTAATAAATTTCCTATTGAACAGATTTCTCTAAACATACATGTAATGAAGCTTGCTTAATGAATATTCAGAAAATATTTTTGACCTAGCTTTGTTTGGGGATTATAAAACTAAAAAAAAAAATTAAAGGCTTATTATACCTTATTATGGCAATAGATGAAATATAACATGGCAACACAAGTCACAGTTGTAATTAACTTAAGGAGTAAACAGATTTGTAGTTTTCTCTCTTATCTCTTGATTTTTTTCTCTTTAAAATGTTTCAAACTTGCAAATAGAAGGACTTACTATACATTGAACAAGTGTAAGCCACTTTAAACTATTGGACTGCGATTTTAGAGCACAAACTCTATCAGTTTACTAGTACTTCAGGAAGTGTTTTTCTATTAAATTATTAAAACACTTCTCTCTTTTCCAATTACATTTTTTATAAGGCCAGATTTTCATCATATACTTCATCCAATCTAAAGTAGCCATTCAAATTCAGAAGCAGATGAGTGTCTCGATGTCTTTTATTAAGATATGTTACAGCCCAGACCGGTTTGGCTCAGTGGATAGAGCATCGGCCTGCAGACTGAAAGGTCCCAGGTTCGATTCCGGTCGGGGGCATGTACCTTGCTTGCGGGCACATTTCCAGTGTGGCGTGTGCAGGAGGTGGCTGATCGATGTCTCTCTCTCATTGATGTTTCTGACTTTCTATCCCTCTCCCTTCCTCTCTGTAGAAAATCAATAAAATATATATTTTTTAAAAAGATATGTTACAATAGATGAACAGGCGATGGGTTTACTATTGACATATTAAAATAAATTATTAAGTAAAATATTTGTTAACCTCTTGGTTTTACTTTCTAATATGGTAAATAAATGCCAGTAGCTATAAACCACATGAACAAAGTCTCTTTGAGCTCCTCAAGAACCTTAAGATGTGAAAAGGGATCCTGAGATAAAAAATTATGAGAACTGCTCCTTTAATTCCTTGTGACTGAAAGTGTGGTCACAGAAATCACTTGAACTGTGGAAACTACTTCCACCCCCACCCCATCTCTACTCCAATCAGAACTACAGTATAGGAGGGTCTTCCTGTGATTCTCCCATACGTGAAGGAATCCCGGCCTTCAGGATCTTGCAGAAGGGGTTTCCGGCAGGGGAAGTGCCTCAGTAGAAGTCAAACAGGAAAGTGAAAACACAGGGAGATTCCAAGGCCCAGAGCCTGCTTTCCTGAAATGGTTTCCTCTGTTCAAGTATTGCCTTTTAGGAATGTATTCTCACAGTTTAGACGCTTGGAATTGCCTGGAGGGCCCATTGAAATCTGGGCTCTGAGAGTAGACTAGTCACTGGGGGAAAGAAGACCTATTAGAGACAGAGCCTCAAAATCTTCCTTCGCAAGGCGTGTCTCCAGGCACATGCCTTTTATACGGTGTTCTCACCTCATCTCTCGTTTGCTCTTGTTTCTGAAGATAACCACCATTGCTATAAACTTAAGGTAGAAAAATATAGACAAAAAAATCCCACTTAAAGTTTAGTTGATATCAAAAGCCTACATGCAATCCAAGTGGATGATCACTTGGGGGTATAATTTATGTAAAGCATTTGTGAAATTAACCAGGCTGTGGCACTTTGTGGCAGAGGCAGACATTTTATATGTTTTTAGTGGGATTAGTGTTCAGTCTGAAACAAACTATGTTTGGATTAAGTGTACAACCAGTCAGTTTAATATAAACTGTTGTAATAAAATCTTCCATTTCTAAGCCCTAATAACTGTTTGTTTTCTTCTTGCTTTTAGGGTGAATCTGTAAAATATTTCCTGGATAACTTGGATAAACTTGGAGAACCAGTAAGTTTTTTAACTGAGTGTTCAGTGCCATTTGAAAGCAATAGTCAGGATATTGATGTCAGGAAATTTAGAAAAAGTATGTATCAAGCTATTTGCTTCTTTCTGTTTCCTAGTGGCCGTTCATTTTTTTTCTCCTTCTACTATCCAGCTCTCTGCCATTTCCTTTATGAAAGTAAAACTGTTTAGAGAAAGAAGTTTATGTTTGAAAATGAGATTGCATATTATATGTTGTACTTCACTGTCTTTTGGGGTTTTTATAAACAGAAACAGAAAGAACACAGTGAGTTCATAGATTTTAAAACCTTTCAGAAAACGATATATTCCAGCTCGGACCCCTTTGTGTTGAGTTACAGTGTAGGAGGGCTAGATAGTGAAGGCCCAATGAAGGGACTCCACGTTGTAAGAGAAAGTTTGTGATTTTCCTGCCGTGTATCCCTGCCAGCAGCTCTGAGCTGGCTGTGGCTGGCCCTGGCCTGGGCCACTGCGGGCAGAGCTGCACTGTTTGTTCTCCATTTTGGATTCATGCAGGAGACACCCCTGGGAGAAACGTTCGATTGCCTAGAAAGTGTTGGGACTCATCTGTTACCTGCTAAGTGCAGTGCAGTCCATTTTCCTCGTAAAGCTAATTTCTGTTATAAATTTTAATATGATCTCCTGGGCTCTTTGAGATACTTAACTTTAAAATATAACTAAAGGAAAGCACAACATGAGACCCATTACAAGTAGGAAAGTGACATACCAGTGGATGTAGGATATGTGAAAAAGTGCTCTCTTTTTACTCTAGCAGGATAATTTTTGTATTTCCCCTTATTTTGTATTTTGCTAAATTGTATTTGTCTGCCCTTAAAACCAGTGTTTTTCTCCTACCTGTTTCGTACACACAGATGTTGCAGAAGTTGGGATCCCCATATTTATCTGTTTTTACTCAGTGAAACTTTTTATTAAGTCTTATCTCATTATCACTTTTCCATCTGGTCAGATTATAAGCCTTCCAAAAAAAGTTAAGAGATCGAAACTGGTTTGTCTCAGTGGATAGAGCATCAGTGGACTGAAGGGTCACTGGGTTCAATTCCGGTCAGGGGCATGTGCCTTGGTTGCGGGCACATCTCCAGTGGGGGGCGTGTAGGAGGCAGCTGATCGATGTCTCTAACTCTCTATCCCTCTCCCTTTCTGTAAAAACTCAATAAAATATATTTTAAGACATTAAAATAAAACAAAATAAGTTAAGAGAAGCCTTAGTAGATAAATTAATTTTTAAGAGGTTTTTTTTTCATATTTTCCAATCCAAACACTGACCTGCTCTTTTTTTTTGTTTTACTTTATATATATATATATCTTTATTAATTTCAGAGAGGAAGAGATAGAAACATCATTGATAAGAGAGAATCATTTATCGGCTGCCTCCTGCACTATAAGGGAACAATCCTGCATCTTGGGCTTATGCCCTGACCAGGAATAGAACCCTGATCTTCTGGTTCATAGGTGACGCTCAGCGACTGAGCCACAGCGGCTGGGCTGACCTGCTCTTCTTAACTTGCCTTTTCACATAGGCTTTCTTTGAGCATACCGTTTAAAGTAGGTCTCCTCTTCTTGTTTACACGGTCAGCCCTTGCTTGTTTCAAACCTCCTTGCTCTTATTACTGCAGTTGGTTTACTTAGTTCTGTGCTTATTGGTCTTTTGCTATAGGCCAACTCCAGTAAATTTTGTACTAACTGCTTGGTGTCTTATATTGAGGACAGTTCTGAGACTACATCTGGAATAAGAAGGAAAAGGTGCTGTAATCAGTTGGTAGTTGTAAAGGAGGGAAGAGTTGTAAACCTGGGTGCACTGCACATCGGCCACCTAGTCTGTACATATTAGACAAGTCCCAGGATTGCATTTGCTTCTCCATCTCTGGCTCTGGCACCATGGTCATTGAAGCCCTTCTGTGTGCCCAGCCCCATGGCCCCCTGGTAGGTGGAACAGCACCTGGGCAAGGACATGGGTTCTGCAGCCAGACCACCTGGGTTCCAAACCCCGTGCTATCACAGACTGGCTCTGTATGACCTTGGGCGTTTCTAAACCATGTTTTTTTTTCATCCATGTCATAGGCATAGTAAGAGAACCGACCGCATAGGGTGTGGGACAATTACTTGAAAAACAAAAACAAAAAACAAAAAAAAACCCTGTCTCAGGCTGCCATAATAAAATTACCACAGAATGGGAGGGCTTAAACAAAGACATGGATTTCTCAGAGTCTGGAGGCTGGAAGTCCAAGAGCAAGGTGCTAGCTAAGGAGACTCTTGAAAGCCAGTCAGCCAAGTTCAGATCTGATGGAGATTGTGTGGTTCCGAACTCATGATGTAAGAGGGGTCAGTCTGGGTGGCTTAGAGATGGAACCAAGAGGTGCAAGGCATTCAAAGTAGAGAAACTAGTGAAGACATGGTGATCCATGCCTGAGATGGAAAAAGTGGGGACAATAAGGAGGAAAGGGAAAATGTAGGAAAGAGTCGGAGAAGGAACAAGAGGATTTAATGTGAGATCGGAGATGATAGAGAGGATTAAAGAGTGCAGACATTGTTGGAGGGACAGGAAGTAGGAAGGAAAATTTACTGGTTGGACTTGGAGGAGTTGGTAAGAAAGAAATTGAGTTTTCTTATTGAAGACATTGTTTTTGTGAGTAGATTATCAAGTACAAATGAATGGTGAGCATCTAAAAATGAGGCTGCAGAGACTTGAGTGGAAGTTTACCTGCCTGTCACACCTTCTTGATTTCCCTCTGCAGCAAGTGGCTGTGGTGGTGGCAGCAGTGGTGGTGGCGGACACAGTAAGAACTGCTAGATAGTAACGTAATGTGTGCCAAACACTACTCTTAAGCACTTTATTCCTTTAACTCACATAGTGCTCACAGGAATGTTACTATATTTTACAAATGAGGAAATTGAGACAAAGAGGTTAAGTGACTTATCCAAGGTCACACAGCTAGTATTAAAGCTGGCTTTAGAGTTCACATTCCTAATCACTATTACTGCTACACCATTTAGCATTAAATGACATTGTCCTGTGTTTTATATGCTTGGCATGAATTGGCCTTTAGCTTCCTAACTAGAGTGTTAGCTCCTAATTAAGGCAATAATAAATATGTTTTTATATTTTTGAAATTAGAGCATTTTAAAGAAAGAACAATTCAGGGCTGGCATGTTTCTGAGGCATCTGGCACACAAGTGCACTGTGAATTGGTACCACCTTCCTAGAAAGCAGTTAGGCATTTAGTGCCCAGGGTTATCAAAATGTTTATTTATAACCTTTGACCTCATAATCTTATTCCCAATTATTTAGATGTTGGCATGAGAATTTTTTAATTGCTGCACCTCTATTAATTAAAGCAAAAAGTTGGAAACAACCTAAATGACCACTAGTAGGAGAATGTTTATGTAAATCATATCACATTAATCTATCAATGTAAAATAGATAAGTGAACAGCAACTAGAAGGAAACCTAGACATGCCAACACTTTAGAGTCCCAGAGTTACTTAATAAAATGGCTGTTGATTACAGATAACTGTGAATTGCCTCCTGTTTTTTCTTTACTTAACACGCTACTTTCAGGAGATAAGTTTACATTCGCATTATAAGGACACTTTCAAAATCATACTATATATTTGGAAAGACATAAAATGCAGCATTGTAAATAACAATCAGCACTGCTTAGAAAACTTGCCTTGATTCTAAAAAATATCTTGACCTTGATGATGATAATTTAAGGCTTTTCTGTTCAGTGTTGCCAAAAAGCTGTGTCAACGTTCTGGAAAAATACTAGCCTGAGAAGAGAGAGTCAGTTACACTGCATAACGAAGGGACTGGTGCGGTAGCCGGTGACTTGTGAGACCAGCAGCTCCCGGCTGCCAGGGTCTGGTAATTGACAGAGCCTGCTCACAGAAGGGCTCATTTGATCTTTGCATAAACTGTCCCTCAGAAGCAGGTAGGCAAGCCATCGTCACCTTCATTTCACAGGCAGAAGTGCTGACAGAGTAAATGACTGCTTGTGTCAGTAGATGAGACAGCTGGCACACAGCTACACCATACCCTGGAAACAGCAGCAGAAAGTGGCCTAGTAAAGTCAGCTAACTAGTTACAGTAGGGGGAGTGTTTTCTGTGTTTGTAGTTTAGCAGCGATGATAACATAGAGTGACAGCATAGAGGGTCTTAGTCATTGAGGCGGTAGAGGAATATTTAGTATGGATTAGAATGAGGCAGAACCTAGAAGTGACCCTCCTGAATTGACAGACTTCAGGAGCAGGTGTGTATATGAGCAGTGAGGTCATCTTGGCTGAAACTACAAGTGGATTATGATGGGGAGTTATACTGAAGGCAGATACACAGTTGGTAGGTATAAAGACGGTACTCAAATTTGAGCAGGAATGAAAAAAAAATAGGTGCTGCTCATTTGTCATGAATTTTGAACCAGTCATGTTACACTAACATTTTAATATATTTGGCATTGTATAATTGGAATAATAATAGTATTGATGCTTTAGTGTTATTAAGAGGTGTTGACATGCTAAACAGATAATTTTGTTTGCATATCCATTCACTAGACACTTAGTAGAACATTAAAAATTCTCATTGTGGATTTCTGAGTATAAAACCTTTTTTTTTTCCAGGATTATGTTCCATCACAACAAGATATTCTGCTTGCCAGAAGGCCCACCAAAGGCATTCATGAGTACGACTTTGAAATTAAAAATGTCCCTTTTAAAATGGTTGATGTAGGTGGTCAAAGATCAGAAAGAAAACGTTGGTTTGAATGCTTCGATAGTGTGACATCAATACTTTTCCTTGTTTCCTCAAGTGAATTTGACCAGGTGCTTATGGAAGACCGACAGACCAATCGCCTTACAGAATCTCTGAACATTTTTGAAACAATTGTCAATAACCGGGTTTTCAGCAATGTCTCCATAATTCTCTTCTTAAACAAGACAGATT
>PVJN01031502.1:0-24827 GCA_004026805.1 Lasiurus borealis
ACCCTGTAATCCCACTCTTAGGAATTTATCCTAAGAAATCACAAACACCAATCAGAAAGGATTTATGCACCCCTATGTTCATAGCAGCACAATTTACAATAGCTACAATTTGGAAACAGCCTAGGTGCCTGTCAGCAGATGAGTGGATCAGAAAACTGTGGTACATCTACACAATGGAATTCTATGCTGCCATTAAAAAAAAGGAATTCTCACCATTTGCAGCAACCTGGATGGAACTGGATACCCTTATGCTTAGTGAAATAAGCCAGTCAATGAAGGAGAAGCATCACATGATCTCACTCATTTGTGGATAATAAAGAACATTATAAACTGATGAACAAAAGGATATATACAGAGGCAGTAAAGCATCAAACAGACTGTGAAATTACAGCAGGAAGATTAAGGTTAGGTGGGGTAGATAAGAGATCAATCAAAGGACTTATATGCATACATATAAGCATCACCAATGAACGTAGACACTGGGGGGTTGGGGTATGCCTGGGAGGGAGGCAGGGCAATGGGAAGATATGTATAAAAAATTAATAAAATAAAAAATACCCTTTTTCCAAATCAGATCACATTCACAAGTTCCCCGGGATTAGGACATAGGCATGTATTTTGGGGGACCACCATTCAAACCACTACACTCACATGTATTTTAAATGTATGACTATGTTCAAAACTAAACTTGATCTTCTCCCAATCACCCCTTGTGTCAATCTGCTCCTCCTACAGTGCTTTCTCAGCAAATATCTCTATTAGCTATTCCATTTCCACTATCCTATCTTATTTTACCATCTTCTCATAAAAATATTCTATGTTGTCTACCTGCTTCCAACTTTGTTCCTATTCCAAATCACCCTTCATAGTTCCAAGCCTGAGAGAGCCTGCTAATACCTTATCTTGTTTTGTGTTACAGAGGCTTCCAAAACACCACATTGCAGAGGCTTACAAAACACCACACCCCATTTCCAATACTCTGGAGCCACCTACTTTTCCAGAGTGGCTGTTTAGCACTCCCTGCCTCACACTTCTCTCAAATCCTCAGACCTGCCATTATTAATATAAAACTCTCAGGTCATCATTTATGCTAATCTCTCTAAGAGAAACACTCTATTCTCCACCCCCACTCCAAATCATTTCCTACTTATTCTTAAAATGTCTCCAAGAAGCTTTCCCTGACCTGTTAAACAATAATAACAGTAGATATCTTGCATATTGATTAACATCCATGTTGTCATTTATTACTGTCGTTGTTAATTGTCATTCTTTTTAAATAGTTTGTAATATGAGGCAAGCAGGACCCATGCATTTTGCTCTTTGATGTGAACTCAGCATTCAGCTCATTCCCCAGCATGTAGTAAAGCATAACAAATGCATGTAATTAATTAATTAGTGATTAAAGGGGACCAGCTGAGATGTGGGTTCAGGGTGGGATGTTTCCTCTGGAACACAATTAGTTCACTCAGCATCAACAGAAAAAAAATCCTATCCACCATATTGCTTTTCCACAGTAAACCTTGAATTAAACAACTGATAATTTCTTATCTAAAGACCATAACCTGGGGATCTTAAAACACTCATTTGCTCAAAATTTCATAAACCCAAATAAGCAAAGCTGACATTCAATTTTCAAGCACACAACTTTTTTTTTTACCATTAAAAAAAGAGATCTATATTTCCAAACTGCAACTCCCACATGGAATGTTAAAGCTAGAAGGGTTTAGAGGATCAAAGCCACCACCCTCTTTTTCCAAGTAATGAAGTCAGCTGAGATGATGACACGATGTTTTTTAATGATAGTGCCTGTACATAGCCTCTTACCCATCATTACAGTGGCTTCCCAGTCTGCCTGGCTGCTTCTCATTTGAGGATGGGAAGGCAGGGAAGGGGGGGAGAACAATAACAACACACACTGCCCACCACAGAATTATGCTGCAAACCATATAATTGTTGGGGATCATTAGAGACTTTCTCATCGTATACAATAAAAGGGCAATATGCTAAGTGTCCAACCAGGGGGCAGACACTCCGACTGGTAGATTATCTTGCTGCTGGGGTCTGGCCGATAGGGACTAGGTGAGAGGGCTGGACACACCCTGAAGCCCTCCCACAGTTCCTTCCCAGCCAGCCCTCATTGGCCCCTATTGGGACCGGGCACTACAGCCCCTATCCGGCTATTAGGAAAGAAAACTAGTATTTATCAAGCCTCTGCTACATGCCTATAACTCTGATAGGAACATTCTATGTACTATTTCACTTAATCTATACAAGAGTCCTGTGATTAAATATTATTATTCCCATATTAGAGATGAGGAACCAAGAACAGAAGTTCAGGAATATAACTTTCCAAAGTTATTTAAATGTAATATACATTTAAAGAGCATAATCTCTATTAGAATCCAATTCAATCTCAAAGTAAAAATCACTTCCTTTATTCTGACCTAAAAGTGTGTTTTTTTTAAATATTCACAGTTGCCTGGTTGGTGTTCCTCAATAGTTAAGCATGGACCCATGAACCAAGAGGTCACCAGTTCAATTCCTAGATCAGGGCACATGCCTGGGTTATGGGCTTGATCCCCAGTGTGGAGTGTGCAGGAGGCAGCCAATCAATGATTCTTTCTCATTGATGTTTCTATTTATCTCTCTCTCTCCCTTCCTCCCTCCTTAAAAATATCAATACAAACTTTATTTTAAAATATCCACAGCTGCAATTGGGCCTGAGGTTTCCTTTCACTGCACCACTCATTGGCCCCGATGTTCTAGGGCTTTTTTCCACAGTATTTTTATTTTATATTCTACTTGGGAATGGGGACTTCAACAGTTGTTAAGTACACTAAAATTTGGAATTGATAAATTAAAATCATACATCACTAAAGTTTGCAGACCACTCCAATTCAATATTCTACTAAAGTTGATCTATTACAGCAAATCCCTTCATGCACACCCACACAAAAATAGTGGAAATGCCCACATTTATATCATCAGAATAGCTTTCTTTCTTTTTTCTTTCCTTTTCAATTTCACATGGCTACAGTTCCAGTTGCTGTTTTCACTTTTCATTTGTAAATTATCACCATCTGACATTGGCAGCAGTGGTTAGAGCATTGGCTCTGGAGCAGGTGACTTTGGCTGTGGCCCTGGGCCCCCTGCTCAGCCTCAGGTTACTTGTGGGGTTGTTCCTCACATAATTAAAGGAGAGATGTTGTCACAAATTTAGAATAGAGGTTGGAACAGTAGCTTCTTAATAAATTTTCATTATTCTTACTGTTTCAAGTTAGTTTTGTAAGATTATTTGGTTATGTCTATAGTGGGTGATAATGTATATTTGCGTAAGTTGTTTTTATCTTTAATTATTCACTAATGAACTTAAGAACTACATTGTTTAATCATTTGTTACACCACACTCAAACTAGACAATTTTATAACCCCTCAAAATTTGCTTGTTCATTGATAGATCATTACTGTGGTCTGCAAATTGTCCTATTTAATAATTTATAACATTACCAAATGGAATGTAATTAAGCTGTTGTCATTTTTATTTTTTAGAGAATTGCATTATAAAAATTAAAAGTATGAACACATATCCTCATAAATATAAAAAAGACATTCACATTTTGCCAACAGGTGTTTTGTTTTTGTTTATTTTTTAGAAAGAACGAGTAAGGGAGAATGCGAGAGAGAAACATCAATCGGTTGCCTCCTGTATGAACCCAACCAGGGATGGAATCCACAACCTTGGTATATGCTCTGACCAGGAATCAAACTCATGATCCTTTGGTGCATGGAAGGACATTCTAACAACCGAGCCCCACTGGCCCAAGCACTAACAGTTTTATTTGGTTCTTTCCTGGTTCTTTTTTTTTAAAGATTTTTTTTTTAAATTGATGTTGAGAGAGAGAAAGGAAGGAAAGGAAGATGCAAAGAGAGAAAAACATCGATGTGAGAGTAAAGAAACATTGATTAGCTGTCTCCTGCTCATCCCCTACTGGGGCTCAAGCCAGCAACCAAGGCATATGCCCTGACAGAGAATTGAACAGGCAACCCTTCTGTGTTTGAGACAATGCCAATATTGGCCTGGGTACCAATGAGTTTTATTTGTTCTTTTATGGCTTTTTTTTTAACACATCCCTTCTCCCCAAAAATGACAATCAGTGATTTAGGTAGACCCCAGAGAATCTTGCCCTTAACAAGTGGAGGATGGTCAAAAAAGTTGTGAACCAAGAGAATTACTCTATAACTTTGAACCTCAAAATTATCACTCGATGACTTATAGTTATCTTCCAATTTACCTCTTAATTCCTCAACAAGATTATATTCCCTGGAGGCCAGGGACTCTACTGATTAAACCGTTTATCTGTCCCCTGTTTCACTGAGTCTTTCACATAGTAGATTCTCAGTAAGAAGATAGGAAGGTGGCCATAGCTATTCATTAGGGGTGGGTATATTCTTTAATCCTACTCCGGTAAAGATGAAAATGACTTCCCTCATGACTAGCTTTTGGGTGAGAAATTGCTGTAATTAAAACACCATGATAGACTTTTAGATATGCTTTATGTTTGAGCTATTGCTATGATAATGGCAATGATAATGAAAAATTAACTATGAATTCATAATCAGTCTTCTAATACGGGGATTTCATAAGATTTTTTACCAACGTTAAAGGTTATGGAGAAGATGGGAGCCTGACAAGTACTAACCTCCGCGCAGGTGAACTGCAGCATCAGAAGCAGTCCTGCCTGTCACCACGCCAACGACACACACCAACACTGACTGGCAGGAGTTCCTCCATTCGTGGGAATTGACTTAAGTCACTCTCAATCCTTATTTTAATGATGATTAATATCTAAAGCGTCCCTCTAGCAAGAAGTTCTCCTGCTTTGACATTCCAATATTTATGTCACAGGCTCTAAAAAAAAGGAGCCAGATGGTGAAGACCAGCAGGGAATGTAAGGCTGCAAAGTACAGCTCTGCCCCTTATTAAGTGAGAGTTTGAAATCTGAGAGGCTTGAGAAGGAACACCTGCTAATGATCCAGTTTGTTTATTACATAGGAATATGAAATAACTGACTTTCTCTTATGCTTGATAAGGATGATCATACTGAGTAACTGGGTAGGACCAAACCTAGGTAATTGCCTCGGCTGTGAAAGGTGAGGATGAAAAACAGAGAACGGATAAAAAACATCATCTTTCATGTTAGTATTTTACTTCACTTCAACATGTGAGATCACACCTCCCCCAAAGATTAAGGTGGCATGTCCTTGTATCTATATGGGAGGGAGGCAGAGTGACAGGAAAGATAGAGTGTTGTGCGGAAGAAGTAATTCTTTTTGGACAATATGAATTATGTCTCCAGAGATATTTTTTTTCTGCCTGTAACAAATACCTATAATGTTTTTATTTGTTCCCCTTATCCAAGAGCTACTATAACTGCCATTAAAGAAAATTCAATTTCATTCAACAAATATCTGTTAGGCCCGTAGTTTATAAAGCTCCAAAGGGGACACAAGGAAAAGTAAGAGAGGATTGTTTCTCAGAATTTGTCATATAGAAGAAGGTGAGAAATGTTTGAGAATAATATTTCAAGATAGAAGGAGGTGAGTGTCATGGAAGCCTGGCTACCAGAGTGTGAATCCTAACCTACAATTTCCCAATTCTGTAAGCATGTACTGGTTCCAGGATCTAGTAGTGTCTCCCTGTCTTTACCTGGAAAAGGGGGAAATAATAGGGTATACATCACAAGTTCTTGGTGAAAATTAAATGAATGAATATAGGCAAATTCTTATTACTGACACAATAGAAACAGCCCATGTGTTGTTAGCAATACTCAGTTGAAGTGCTATATCTCAACAGAAGGAGATACTGCATTCTATGCAGAGGATCAGAAATGTGTGTGGAAGAAAATGTAGTACTTGGAATGAGTCTTTAAATATAGGTGTGATTTTGAGAAGTGGGAAGAGAGCAGTATAAGGAATAAAGTAGAGGTGGAAAAGCTTAAAGCATGATAGAAAACAGCACCAAGCAGTACCAAGTCACAAGGATGTGAGGTACTTATACAAGAAAAAGGAAAAATGAGTCTAAAGCTTAGAAATGTTAATGGAAGACTCCCCATCTCAGAAGGTAGGATTTTCACAGGGAGGTGGTTTGGAAGGCAGGCTATTATCGAGGCATGACAAACACAGAGATTGACAGGAGGCAAGAAAACCCAGGGCATCTTCCACACAAAGAGAAAGCCATGACAACACACTACCCTAAGCCAGCAGAGCATAGGTGAGTATGTCTTGGAAGAAGTAAGAACTTGGATTTGAATATTTTGAGTGTGAGATGTCAGTAAGTTACCCACATAGGCGATTGGAAATACATCAAACTAACTCATGAGACAAGTCTAATTAATAAGTTGTGGTCAGAAACATTTTGTTTACAGGCTTGTAGTTTTTTCTTCTAAAATGTTTTAGAAACTGAAATCCTAGACCAGTGGTCAGCAAACTCATTAGTCAACAGAGTCAAATTCAACAGTACAACATTTGAAATTTTTTAGAGAACCAAGTTTTTAAAACATAAACTTCTTCTAATGCCACTTCTTCAAAATAGACTCACCCAGGCCATGGTATTTTGTGGAAGAGCCACACTCAAGGGACCAAAGAGCCGCATGTGGCTTGCAAACCGCAGTTTGCCAACCACGGTGCTAGACTATTAAATAGTTTTCCCATAATTACACAAGTCATCATTTGCAATGGTAAAAACATAATTCATGATTTCTGATTCATTTTGCACAAGGCTTCATGCTTATTACTAGTAACTGACATTCCACAGCCCTTTTTACTTGTGGAGGGGTACCTTCTGAAGTGAATATGAGTGTAGCTGATTTGTTTGGATTCTGATCCGAACCCATGACCTCAAGATTACTATCAGGTGAAAATAATTATAGGCCCTTTAATTTTAAGAAATAGCTATAAAGAAAATAAATTGCCCCATTGAATCACACATCGAATTTTAAGACCAAATGGATGTGTAGTTTTGTGCAAGCTACCAAAGCTGAAAGTGCCATTGTTTTTCTCTCACAATTGATGTTTCTATCTTTCTCCTCTCTTCCTCTCTGAAATCAATAAAATGTTATTTTAAAAAAGATAATTTCTTCTGGCTTTATAAAAAATGCCACTGGGTATTTTGTTACAGATTGCATTGAATCTGTATATTTCTTTGTGTAGTATGGACAACATCTTAACAATTTTGATTCTTCCTATCCTTGAGTACCATATATGCTTCCATTTATTTGTATCTTCTCCAGTTACTTTCTTTAATGTCTTATAATTTCCCAAGTATAGGGCTCTTATCTCCTTGATTCATTTTTAATGCAATTGTAAATTGGATTATTTTCTTAATTTCTCCTAATAGTTCATCATTGATGTATAAAAATGCAACCAATTTTTTTATATTACTTTTTTATTGGGCTACTGTACTAAATTTATGTATCAATTCTAGTAGTCCGTTGCTGGTTTTTGTGGACTCTTTATGGCTCTCTATATATATCATGTAATTTGCAAATAATGATAGCTTTACTTCTTCCTTTCCAATTTGAATGCCTTTTTTGAAAAACATATTTTTATTGATTTCAGAGAGGGAGGGAAAAGGATAGAGATATAGTAGCATCAATGATGAAAGGGAATTATTGATCGACTGCCTCCTGCATTACCCTCACTGGGGATCGAGTTCTCAACCTGGGCATGTGTCCTGACTGGGAATTGAACCATGACCTCCTGGTTCATTGGTCAATGCTCAACCACTGAGTTACAGCAGCTGGTTGAGTGTCTTTTATTTATTTTTCTTTTCTGATAGCTATGTTTAGGACTTCCTATATTATGATGAATAACAGTGGCAAAAGTAGACATTCCTGTTTTATTTCTGATCTTAAGGGAAATGCTCTTAGTTTTTCCCCATTGAGTATGTTGTTAGCTTTGGGTTTGTTATATATGTTCTTCATATGTTCAGGTATGTTCCCTCTATTCCCAATTTGCTTGAGAGTTTTTGTCATAAATAGGGATGACAAAAAAAATGGCAGCAGAATAGACGGACGTGTCCTGAGCCTTGTCCTGGAGCAGACAGAAGGAACAGCTGAAGGTTGCAAGGGGAGTGTTTATTGGCAAGTTGAAGAACAGCTATTCTCCATGAAAAGGTGGGGGGCTGCTGGACAGGGCTCTCCTGACTATGCAGTCCCTACTGCTGCTGGGTTCCCTCCTGGAGCCACCAGCTTGCATGCGGAGACTACACCATCTTGAAGGGGAAGGTGGATGTTATTGGAAGCCTGAGAATCTACAACTGCAGCACCCATCGAGCAGCTACAAACTCCATAACGCTGGTCTCCAATTGGTATAGACACGCGGATTCAGAGGAGCTCTACACTCCACTATGGAAAGGTCGGATTTCACCTGGTATGAGGTGAGATCTCTAGTCCCACAGGACAGAAAGCATGTGCACTGAGGGAACTAAAGGACTGGGGGAGGTCTACACCTGGAGAGACCCATGGCTGTTGGGGCTGGCATGATCCCTGAATATGGAAGGGGGACCTCAGAGCTGCTAATAGAGGGGATCTCTAGAAAGCAACCCATTTTTATCTGACACAGTGGGACAGCCTGGGAGTTTTAAAAGTGTGCTGGCTGTCTGGATATGAGGGGGAAGAGGAGTTTGCACACTTATGCTCTTTCTTCTTCAGATCCTTGCTTCTGATTGCTGAGCCCAATACATAGGATCACCCAGTTGGGGACTCCCTAGGAGACTGCAGGGGAAAGTTGTATTTCTGGAACCTGGGGATAAGAGCGGGGGAGTGGCCATCGGAGAACAAGCTCTGGGGCAGCCCACTCCCACAAACCAGTATTGAATGCCACAGGGAAAGCAGGATCTAAGCACAGGCTAAAGAGAACCTTTAGTCTCAGAAGTCAACCCAGAAACACTGCCACCCAGGGGCTGACTAGCAATTGACTCTTGTGTAATCACAAATTAGGAATAAAGAAATTAAGAACACCGCCTCCCTAAAAATCAGGCCTGGCTTACAACACTGAGGAGCAGTGGAATGCAGAGAATTGCAATACTGTTCTGACTAGGAAACAGGCATGCCAAACAGAACAGTAGAGGAAATGAATGACCTTCACTACTGCACATTCTATTTTTTTTTTAATCTTTTACTTAAGAAACTATTTTTTTTCTTTTGTCCTCACTTGATTTTACCTTTTTAATTATTACATTTTTATTTTCAATCACTATTATTACTACTACTATTTTACCTTTTTGTTAAAATAAAATGCCACTTTATTTTCTCTTTATTTGACTTTGGGATTAGTGTTCTACATTCTATTTTCATCTTTCCTTTGGCATCATTTCACTCTATCTCAACTCTACCTTTATGCCATCACTCTCTTTCTAACTTTTCCCCTTTTGTTGCCTTATTTTTCTACCCTTTCTTGCTTTAGATTTTTCCTATTCTTTCTTTTTAACCCCTGTTAAAATTTCACCCTACTTATACATCTAATTACCAATCCCCTGCTTCAAGTCTATACACACCTCTCTCTTCTCTGTCTTCACTATCCAAAAAATTTGTTTTTCTCTCTGTCCTTTTGTTAGTGTTTGCTTTAATGTTGATTATATCGATTTTTTATGCTTTTTGTGAGATTGTTTTGTTTATTCTTTTTGTTTTATTTTGTTTTTTGTTTGCTTTGATTTTGTTTGTTTATTGCTTCTATTTTTCCTCACCTCACTTGATATTATTTGTTGTTTGTAATTTGTATTAATCTCCAGTTATTTGTTGCTGGCAGTGGCTGTTCTATTGGAGTTTTTTCCATATACATATGGAAAAAATAGGTATTTATTTGTCATCATTTTTATTTTTTAGTCCTCTTTCTTTTCTCTCACTTTTTTTCCCTCCCAATTTCATTTTGGCACTACTTTCTTTCTTTTTTCTTTTTCATTTTATTTTCTCTCTTCTTTTTTCTTTCCTATCCCCTAATTTGCCTCTCACTGGTGGTTATCTTTATTTGTGATTATTAATATCATAAATACATTTATGTTCAGTGACTTGTGTGTTGTACCTGGTTGTGTTGTATTTTGTGCCTTTAAATCAACACAGGAGAGAGGGAACTATATAACCAGACACCTGGAGAAGAGAGATCATGGGGAGACAGCTCACATATGAAAGAAAAACAGGCATCACCAGAAGAGGAAGTGAACAAAATGGAGGCAAGCAACCTGCCAGAGAAAGAATTCAGAGAAATAGTCATAAGGTGGGTGAAAAGAATAGAAGGCAAATTTGACAATATGAGTAAGAACCAAGATGAAATGAAGAAGAACCAGGAAGAAATGAAAAATGACATTGTTGCTGTAAAGAACTCAATAGAAAGCATCAAGAGTAGGGTAGAAGAAGCAGAGGACCACATCAGTGGAAGATAAGGTAGAAAAAAATACCCAAGTAGATCAGCTTCTAGAAAAAAAAAAAATTAAAAAGCAGGAGGAAAGCCTAACAGAACTTTGGGACAACACAAAACAAAACAACATCCACATAAATGGGTTCCAGAAGGAGAGAAAAACAGAGCAAGGAATAAAAAAATCTGTTTGAAGAAATTATGATAGAAAACTTCCCTGATATAGGAAAGAAAAAATCCACACTAATCCAAGAAGCTCACAGAGTCCCAAGCAAAATGAATCCCAAAAACCAATTCCAAGGCACCTTATAATTAAATTGGCAAACACCAATGACAAAGTAAGAATCTTAAAAGCGGCCAGAGAGAGACAGAAAGTTACCTTCAAAGGAATCCCCATCAAACTAGCGACTGATTTCTCAACCGAAACTCATCAGGCCAGAAGGGAATAGAATAACATATACAAAATCATGTAAAGGAAGGGTCTGAATCCAAGAATACTGTACTCAGCAAGGCAATCAATCAAAATTCAAGGTAAAATCAGGAGCATCACAGACAAAAAAAAAGACTAAGAAAATTTATTACCACCAAACCAGCAATGCAAGAAATGCTGAAAGGTCTGCAGTGAAAGAAGGAAGGAAGGAAAGAAGGAAGGAAGGAAGGAAGGAAGGAAGGAAGGAAGGAAGGAAGGAAGGAGAAAGTGAAGAAAGAAAAGAGGACTAAAAAATAAAAATGATGACAAATAAATACCTATCAATAATAACTTTAAATGTAAATGGATTAAATGCTCCAATCAAAAAGACATAGGGTAATGGATTGGGTAAGAAAACACGACCTACATATCTGCTGTCTACAAGAAACCCACCTCAGAAAAAAAGACGCACACAGACTAAAGGTGAAGGGGTGAAAAAAGATTTTTCAGGCAACTGGAAATGAAAGTTTTTGTCATAAATAGATGCTGGATTTTCTCAGATGCTTTTTCTGCATCTATTGATATGATCATGTGATTTTTATCCTTCATTTTGTTAATGTGGTATATCACATCAGTTGACTAGTAGATTAATAACAAACCTTGCATCTAGGAATAAACTCACTTGATAATAGTATATGATCTTTTCAGTATATTGCTGAATTTTGTTTGCTAATATTTTATTTAGAATTTTTACATCTCTGTTCATGAGAGATATTGGCCTCTAATTTTCTTTTTTTACAATGTCTTTGTTGGTTTGGTATAGGGTAAAGCTGGCCCTGTGAAATGAACTTAGAAGCCTTCTCTTCTCTTTAATTTTTTGGAATAGTTTGAGAAGAATAGGTATTGATTCTTCTTTGAATGTTTAGCAAAATTCACCTATAATGCCAGCTAGTCCAAAACTGCTGTTTGGTAGTTTTTATATTACTGATTCAATTTCATTGGTAGTTATTACTGGTTTGTATGAAATTCCTACTTCATGAATAAATCTTGGAAGATTGTATTTTTCTAAGAATTTGCCCATCTCTTCCAGATTGTCCAATTTGATGGCATATAATTCTTCATAGTATTTTCTTATAATTGTTTTTATTTTTGTGGTGTCAGTGTTTACTTCTTTTTTTTTATAATATATTTTATTGATTTTTTACAGAGAGGAAGGGAGAGAGATAGAAAGCCAGAAACATCAATGAGAGAGAGACATCCATCAGCCGCCTTCTGTACGCCCCACAGTGGAGATGTGCTCGCAAGCAAGGTATATGCCCCCGACTGTAATCAAACCTGGGACCTTTCAGTCTGCAGGCCAAAGCTCTATCCACTGAGCCAAACCAGTCTCGGCAGTATTTACTTCTTTTATTTCTGATTTTATTTATTTGGGGTCTCTCTCTCTTTTCTTGATTAGTATGATTAAAATTTTATCCATTTTTGTCTTTTTACAATACCAGCTCTTGGTATCATTGGGCTTTTATATATATTTTTTAGACTCTGTTTCATTTATTTCCACTGATTCCACAATGATTCTTTTTCCAAATAAAATCCCATTCACAGATATAGGTTATTAAAGAATAGGATAGACTTATCTTTTGTGAAGGTGATCATTCAGTCCACAGTAGAGTTGCAACAATTTCCCTAAATCCATACAGATAATAAGGGGCAAATTCCACCTGTTTGACCCCTGCATACATGCTCTTAACCACATTGCTATTTATAACTGCTCTCTGATGAGTTACATGTTCATCAGAGAGAAAATTCCTTATTTGGGAAATATATTAAGCATTGAATGTGATATTTTCAAGGCATTGTAAAAATGCTTATTTTTAATTTTTCTTGAAATACACTAAGTTCAAAACCATTGAATACAAATGCTATGTATTATCCTGAAAGTGACTTATTTCACTTAGAAAATAATGAAATGGCCATATCATCTTTCTTAGGTTTAGTCTTTTTGAATTACATTGATTCATTATAATTCAGTTTGCTTAAATACAAATGGATAGGTCTGACAATTACAGTAACTTCTTCATCCTAAGTCAAGTGGTTAGGCTTATCTTTATGGAAATAATCATTATAATGCCCAACCAAGAAGCAGCAATATCCTTACCTAACACTGGAGGTGAGTCTCTGAATGCTGTGGTAGACCCACACCCTGGGAAGAACAAGAAAGGAATCATTATTCCCTCAAGATTTCTATGTCTGCCTGGCTGGCATGACTCAGTGGTTGAGCATTGACCTATAAACCAGGAGGTCATGGTTTGATCTCTCATCAGGGCACATGCCTGAGTTGCAGGCTCAATCCCTAGATGGGAGCATGCAAGAGGCAGCTAATTGATTATTTCTCTCATCATTGATATTTCCACTTTTCTCTCCCTCTTCCTTTTTCTCTGAAATCAATAAAAATATATTTTAAAAGATTTCTCTCTTAGTTTATTTTTGGTAATAAATTAGATAAGAATATACTATGACAGCTAAAACTGTTTCTTAGAGATTTTAAGATGCTATACCCCTATGGTTTTTAAATGATCCATTAGTTGGGGAAGAAAGTGGGGAAAGAATAATAGTCTTTAAACTCCATTTGTCTGAAGGAGAAATTCATCTTCTGCATGATTGCATAATGATAGAACATTATCAACTCCACTCTTTAATGATCCAGAACAAAATAAAATACTCAGATGGCCAATGAGCCTAAGATCCAGCAAAAAAAAAAAAAATACAAAAAAAAAATCACAGCTACCTGCTCTGAGCACCATTAAAGCAAATGAGAAAATAGCCCATTTTTATAAAAATTAATTTGTATGATAGACAGTCAACCAGAATTCTTTTAGCAGGGGTATCCTTTTTACTTATTTTTTTAATCTTCTTATTGCTTTGGGCACAGAAAACATTTGCATGCAGCAATCATTTAGTAAAAATGTAAAAATTAATGAAGAATAAGGCTCAGAAATACTATCTACTTTCAAATACAAAGGCTGCAATTAAACAAAAGATAGTTCAGGTACAAATATAGAATTTTCAAATAAAATTGGAGAGGACCATTATCATTCTTACAAAATTGTAGCAGCTTGAAGAATCTTTGTTACTTTGCTTTGACAGGCAAGCTATGTTTCTTCTTTCCTGTTGCAGAACACAATATTCTTACCAGATATCAGACTTTTAACTGCATTTTTTTCATCTGTGTGTGTCTGAGGCACGCGTTGCTTTTTATTGTCTTATTTGTCTAAATAATAAGGTGGTGTAAAGAATAAAGCAATCAATCAACAGTTATTGAGCTATTTAAATGGTCAGCATTGTGCAAAGTGAAGTAGGAGAAACCGAGGAAGCTCAGCTAGGATATTATTAAATAGCAAATATGTAGTAGAGAACATATTCCTGTTGGTCCAGGAAGCAGCAGTGAATAAAAGCTTCACAGGAAGGAGACTTGGACTTGGCCTTGAAGTTCAGGTAGAACAAATACTGTGAGAAAGATGGAAGGCTTTCTAGCACAAAAAAAAGGCACAGAGGTAGAAACTGTACACTTATATTTGCTCACTAATTGATCCAAATAGCTATCATAGTGCCTGGCACATACATGGTACTAAGTATCTGCGGATTATTATAGTTAATAATGTATGCAGATAATATTGATATAGGACTATCCCAGCATCTTATAGACTTCTGAAGCTCCTCAGAGTGCTTTAATGTGACCCAGTAAACAAGGAAGTACACCATTATTCTGTAGTATAAGTTGGCTAGCTCACCCCAAGAGTGGCAATGATGTTGCTAGAACATGAAAACAGTAAGAATTTAAATTCTTATTACAATAATTTTCCACTGGATAGTCTGATTGGGAATGGGGATGGGAATGGGAAAGGTGTTAGTCCAGAAGGGGGTTATGAGGGATCTTTAGATCATTCGCTTTATCCAGTTCTCATCTTGAGTTCAACTAACCTTAACAAGCATCCAGTGATATGGTGTACTATGTCAATCAATGTATCTAAAAGAGATCTTCCATGAATGATGGTCCTAGAGGTATTCTCCTCACACTATCCTCTCAATTTAAGAATAATATTAGTTTAAAAACTATGAAAAAGTGCAATGAGAAAGCCCTAACTTCCAACTGCATCAGTACTAGATAATGCTTGAATCCCGAGTAGCTAGAATGATATCATTAGATATCACTAAGCCTGTGTCTCCTCTTCATTCCGTGCCCTTAAATGGTACCCACAGAGGACTGAAATGTGCTTTTTACCATATATTGGATATATTGGCTAAAGGTTTATGTTTCTGCTTCTTGATTTTAGAGCAGATGGTTAATGAATGTGCTTGTGTGCATATGTGTGTGTGTGTGTGTGTGTGTGTGTGTGTGTGTGTGTTCAAATGACTTTCTCTAAAAAGCAAGCCAGAATCAAATCGAATTCTTTTCTTTATCTCTGACTCTCAGCTGATGGCATTATCCACGTGCATCTATAGCTCTCAAAGAGGCCCAGGACCTCTCGGCTAATTTTTAATTTTTCTGATATATTTAAATGCATGGCAAAAATGTTAGTTATATTTCAATATTAACAATACCACTTGGCTTCCACAAAATGCCAACCCCCAGAGGAGTGATATCACATATGCTCTGCCCAAACTATCTCTTCTTCTCCCCATTCCTCTCCTTCTCCAGTACTCCTTTGTAGGTTTATTAAGCAAAAAAATAAGTAGAAAACATCATGACCTTTATACCTTCTTTCCCACCTGCACTTACTAGTATAAGGCAAGTTTATTGTTATATATCAATTTTATCATTTTAGTATTGAGGGACAGACTTAATATCAGCATAACCGAGTACTTCACCGCTGCATCCCCTAGGACCTAGTGGGCTGTGTTCCTGAACTTTTGAGTAAAAAAAATGTTAGTGTAAAGTGCTGGCAGGAAAATGAGATAAAAACTCTTCAAAACCTCACTGAAAAAACTAAGACCATCCCAGGAGGCAAATACAACAAAAGACTAGTGTTTTAGTTTCATATTTAAATATTTCAACATAGTATTATAGACTATTTTCTTCCTAAATGTTAAAATGACATTGAGGCATGACATATATTATAGACTATATTGTCATACTCCTGAAATTTTAGGATTATCACTGAGATGAGTGGTGGTATAGAAATATAGACATAGAGGTAGAGATATAGTCTCGTCAAAGATATGTCAGCCTGAATAGAAACTTTTACTTGAAAACCAGCCCAGGAAGCATGTCTGTGGAAGAGAGTTTGTATCATCATGTCCTTGATTCAATCACCTCACTGCTTCATATTCCCAAGTACAGATTCCCAACCATGGGTGAAAAATAATGTATTCCAGCTGCAGTTGGTTGAATCTGCAGATGTAAAGATCTGGCTGTATTTAAGGAGGTGGGGGGATCTACATATAAGTGGATCCAGATGGTTCAAATCAAAGTTGTCCAAGCCTCAGCTGTGCATTTTCTCTATATTCTTTCCTAGTAGGGCCCACCCTATGAGGGCCCTGTTCTTTTTGTGTTGTTTTCCCATAACTCTCATCTTGGTAAACATCATGGGCAGTTTCTTAAACTCTCCATCAACTCTCAAGGTGGAAGCCATCCAGAGGAACACACCAAGACACCAGAGAACCAAACACCCCTGAAGTGAGTAAATTGAACCACTGGAGATCAGCCTTGCTCCACTGAAGTGTGACACTTCTGAAACTCCTTTATGAATGGGGAAATACACACCATCAGCTCATTTGGCATGTACAAATGAAACAAATTTATAGGACAAAGTCATTCGCCTCTACTACTTACCAAATCTCTGTTCTATCTACAGATCAGTTATTCAATTATACCAAACATCCATAAAAATTAGTATTGCATATAGAGAATACTTCATTTAGTTATGTAAATTTGTAAGGTTTAAAAGTGGGTGAAACCAACAGGAATTTCCCTGTCTACTCTAGTGCACTGATTGACCATATCTTGGATGAGACTATATCTCTCTTAGTGACTTAAAGCAGCTTTAAACCTGTCCATTATGCATGAGAATTTATACTAGCTATATTTAAATACAAATTATTTAGAAATAACATCCTGTTTTACTTTTAACTATTCCTATTCTTTCCAAACAAGACATGAATAGGTCACTCAATATAAGAATAGTAATAGGACTATGTCTTATATCACAAGCCTAGCATGCAATATAGTTTATTGAACAAAAATATAAATAAATACATGAGTGAATGAGAACAAATGAAAAAATCACCTAGAAGTTAATTTAGAAAATCAGAGAGAACTTTTCATTTATGTATATTAAGTATATAATGCTTTCTCTTTGTAATAATCTTAACACATTAGAGTATTGGCAGATGGATGGAGATTCTTGCTATAAAAATAATTTCATTTATATAATGTCACAAATATTTCTTCCAAAAAATGATGGCAGAAACACAAACATCACAAAATGGGGAAGATTGCACAATAGCCCCAACATTTTATAGCTAGTCAAGATACTTATCCAAGGCAAAACTATATCTATATTACCATTAAGGCAAGGGGGGAAAGCTTAAATTTAGGGAATCAGTCAGGATGAGCTAGTTTATGGTAAGTAACAAACAATATCCGAATCTAGGTGCTTTAAGACAACGAAAGCTTATTTCTGGAATGTAACCAGTCCCCTTGCCAAAAAGGAAAGTATTTCACAGGGTCTTGCCCTGGCAATTAAATTCTCTGGCTTGGAAAAGTCAGTCACCTGAACCCTAGGAAATATAGTCTTACTATGTGTCCAGAAGGGAAGGAAAGCTGCAATATTTCATACACACTGACTACCACATTTAGAAAGTAAACCCTGGCTGATTTTCCTCTTACCTAATAATAGATAAACATGTCAAGTGACCGTACCTCTGCTATGCACACAGCCTATCAGAGTGAGTATGCAAATTACGAGGCCAAAGATGGCAGCAGCCCAGCTGCTCCAGGCCTGAGTGGCCAGACCAGGCAGGACACCTGCTATGAGAGGGAGAGCAGGGAGTGAAGGGATCTACAGGAGTGGAGTACTGCAGCAAAGATAAGACTGCAGATTCTAGCGTCTGCAGCAAAGATGAAGATGGCAGACTCTGGCTGGAATCTGCAGCAGAGATGAAGAAGGCAGACTCCAGCCGGAGCAAAGGCCTGGGGCCTGGGTGCCAGAGGAAAACGGGTGCTGGAAGCCAAGGGAAGGAAGGCCTATTGCACGAATCTCTTTGTGCAACGGGCCTCTAGCAAAACAATAAAATCTTATAAATGTCTTAAAAGGATAATGGACTAAGATGTATTAAAACCCTAGCAACTTTGTTTTCCCGGCTTGTAGTGAAAGCCTCCTGAAGGCCTGGAGACTTGTGCCTTGGAATGTGTGTGCAAAATGGCAGGGCTGCATACAGCAGGGCCTCAGTGCCCACCCACTGCCACTCGGTAACAGTCCTGTGCCTGCTTGCTCATGTGGGAGAACATCTAAAAAGACATGAGAACTTGAAGGCATCGAACAGACTGTCAAACTACAGCAGGAAGTAGGAAGTAGGGGAGGATGGTTGGGGAAGGTAGAGATCAACCGAAGGACTTGTATACATGCATATAAGCACAACCAAAAGACACAAGACACTGGGGGCATGGGGCTGGGGTGGGGAGAAGGACGAGGACAAGTACCAGGGTAGGGAAGGCCAGGGGGAGGTCAGTGGGGAAAAAAAGAGAGAAACATATGTACTACTATTTGTAATACCTTAAACAATAAAATAAAATAAAAAAGAACATGCAACAGTGAATGTGATTACTTACCCTGTTTCCCCGAAAATAAGACAGTGTCTTCTATTAATTTTTGCTCCCAAATATACGCTAGGTCTTATTTTCAGGGGATGTTTTATTTTTCCATGAAGAAGAATACATTTATTGTTGAACAAGCAAAAGAAAATTTATTACCTGTATATGGTATGGCAGTAGTTGTCATCACAAACCAGCTCACTGATTGGCTGCAGCGCAGCTGGAGTTGTTCAGGCAGTGTGAGGTCTCTTTAAATCAGGAATCAGATGCCTTACAGTAGCTTCGGGGGCCTTATATTCCAGGGAGACCTTATGTTTGAGGGAGGCCTTATTATTGGGGAGGTCTTATTTTTTGGGGGGATGCCTTATATTACAGTGAGAGGCAAAACTGGAAGTAGGTCTTATTTTGGGGGAAACAGGGTAGGGATACCAATTTTTTTTACAAAGTATAAGGGGCAAAGACACTAGAGGGCAGATTTTAAATGCTAACACTAATGTTCAAGGTTTTCTAGAAGAAAGAATAATGTGTGAGTGTGTGTGTGAGTGTGTGTGTGTGTGTGTGCGCGCTCACACTTCACTTGGCTGCCCTTTCCAAGGAACCAAGAGAAATTATGTGCAGCCCGGTAAAGAGAAAGAATGGAGTGGCCGCAGGTTGTAAATTCAAGGAAATTCAAGGAACATTTAAATATTGAATACTGAATATCTTCTTGTAGGAGTCGACAAAGATTAAATGAGGAGAAAGAATGAAGAGAACAGAATTTACAATCTGTGAAAGCCTCAGCTCCCCACCCACCCCAGTGAAGAGAGAGAGGCCCTTCCCTTCCACTCCCGCCCCAGCATTCTGATGTGAGTCTCTAATGAACTAGTGCAAGGTTTCTCACAGGGCTGGAATGGAAAATGGGCAGAGAAGCTGAGAATACAAGAGAAGAAAGGGAAGCCTAAAGAGAGGAAAAAGTAACTAGAAGAGAGTAAAAAATTTGGGGGTAGAACAAGGAGAGAAGAGTGAGCCGAAGAGTTTGGAGAAAAAGAGGACTTGTTTGGGGAGCTTTCCCTGTACATTCTGGGTGGAGAGCCAGAGATGAGGCTCCGATATGAAAGAGAATTGTGAAGATGGTGAAAGGAACGTGAAAAGTATTTTCTGGGGTTTATTAATTGTATCCCCTTTCCTGCTTTGCAGGATTGGATTTTTTTTTTTTTTTTTTTTTTTTTTTGGTTATTTGGACATGCTATTTGAATAGGACTCTCCCCTAAGGTTTCCATTTATTTCTAAATATACAGGTAAAAATTGTCCTACTTTATTTAGACATGAATAAAAAATACACTGAAGGGATATCAAAGTGTTTTGAGTCTTTTTTGCCAACAGAGGGAAGAAATGGTTGTTTGCTAGCATTCTCTTAAGAGCTCTCCTTTCACAGATTGAAAGGAGTCGCCAATCTTTCTTGTAATGCTGGCACTGACCCTCTTCACTGTTCTTGGACCCTGTGCTGGTTTTAAATGTATTGTCTCATAAGTTGAAACATCCTTGAGTGTAATGTGTGTGTGTTTGTTTGTTTTTAAAGGAAGCTGAAGAATTCTTTCTTTTATATACATATATATATTACTGGCCCAATGCACAAAATTTGTGCATGGGAGGGGTTGTCCCTCAGTCCAACCTGCACTCTCTCCAATCCAGGAACCTTCAGGGAATGTCCTACTGATGGCGTAGGCCCGAGCAGGCCTCAGTTGCAGTCTGGCCTCCCTCTGCAGGAGGTGACTGGGCTGATCAGGGAAAGGTGCCACCCCCTTTACCCCATTGCTGCTGCCACTGCTGGCTGTCTGAGCCACCAAGGTGTTTTCATCAACATGGACTCCAGTCCCTTCACCACAAAAAAAAAAAAAAAAAATGACAACTTTCTTTTCTTCCTTCTTCTCTTCCTTCTTTCCTTCCTTCCTCCTTTCTCTCCCTCCTTCCTTTTTTTTTGTCCTCACCTGAGAATATTTTTCCATTGATTTTTAGAGAACGTGGAACAGAGAAGGAAAGACAGAGAGAAAAACATCAATGTGAGAAGGTCACTTCGATTGGTTGCCTCCTGCATGAGCCCTCACCTGGGCCCTGGAAAGGGAGAAGCCTACAACCTAGGTACATGCACTTGACCAGAATCAAACCCAGACCCTGCAGTCAGCAGGCTGAGGCTCTATCCACTGAGCCAAACCTGCTAGGGCAGGATATGACAATTCTTAGCCCTTCCTGTAGTGGACCTTCACTTTTTCCTCCAGGAGTGAGGTGGAAAATCCTAGATCACCTTCTTGGATTCTTACTACCCAAGTTACCAAGAACACTGTGAGTGACATACAAGGAGCTTAGCCAATGAGTGCTCAGAAAAGATGTTTCCTCTGCAGCTCACATGCAGAGGTGGGACTGCTGGCATGCTGGGGCTACCAGGCCCTGCTGTTTGCAGGCCTGCTTGCTCACTCACCCCGGCACCTGGCAGCCAGGCTCTGCTCTCTGCTCTCTGTGTCTGCCTCACCACATCCACCAGGCCACCAGCCTTGCTGAGATAGGAGCTTGTGGGCCGTGGGAGCAGGACCCAGAGGTACTCCATGCACTTCCTGGTGACTATTCCTCTGTCTGGTCATGACGGCCCTAGGCTATTATTAGTATAGATATATTTTATTGATTTTAGTTAGAAACATCAATGAGAGAGAATTATCCATCAACTGCCTGGGGATGTGCCCACAACCAACGTGCATGCCCTTGGCTGCAATCAAACCTGGTACCTTTCAGTACGCAGGCCAACACTCTATCCACTGAGTCAAACTAGTTACAGCGGAATACGCTTTATATGATAAACCACAAATACCCTTAAGAACTTCTCCTATGCAGTGGATGTGATGTTAACCTTTCCCAGCAGAGGGCAGTAAAGGGCCATTGCAAGAACAAGAGGCTCTAGCAAGTCCCAGCACAGGCCTGACAGGCAGGTAGGTGTCGCCACGCATAGATGGAGCTGCCCAAGTCTCAGAACTTGGGTAGATAACGGTGAAGCCTCGACCTGGTCTTTATGTCTCTGGAAAACTTTTCCTTCATTTGATCCCCATCTCGCAGCTTATTTCTCCATCTGAAGGTCTCTTGCCCTCTGGCATCCACACTCCCACTGCCCGCCCGCACCACCTGAAGCTGATCCTCTCTCCCCTGCATTGCCCAGGCTCCTCGTATTTCCCCAGAAACACCACTCGGGTCTGCTTCTCTGCTATTGGATGGCGAAAGCTCCGTGTACCCAGGACATCTGCACTCTTCCAAAAGTGTCCTTCCTTGGGTATTCTCCCCCTCAGCCCTAAGGAGCCAATAGAGTTTCTTCAGACCTTATAGTCACTCCTTTATTAGAGATAAGAATTCTTATATTAAACTCCCCTGTTTAACCTACTATGTGTTTTCTCTTTTAAGATAAGAATTCTTATATTAAACTCCCCTGTTTAACCTACTATGTGTTTTCTCTTTTAATGAGACACAGACTGCCACAGACTCTTCAGTGCGGTGTGGAACACCAAATACCACTCATAATACCAGTTCCTGATAGAAATGGGTAAATGGCTCACTACTTGGAAACACCCACTTTTTGAATGCTGAAAATGAGCTGATAGAATGACCTACACAGAACAGTGGGCTGCACTAAACCCAAAACCGGATCTCAAAATTCTAAAAAATTCCCTTTGTTCCAGTTCTGAATACAGAAAAAAATGAGTTAGGGATCTTAGAGCGGAGGGGAGTAGGGGAAGGGCAGAGATAAACCCAAAAATTTGTATGCATACATGTGTAGTCCGTAGACACAGACAATAGGGTGGTAAAGGCCTGGGGTGGGACAGGGGTTTGGTGGAAGGGAACAGAAGGGGTAAAGGGGGCTGGGGGAAAAGGGACAGCTGTGATACTGTCAACAATAAAAAGAATGAGTTACAGATACATAGCAAACCCTATTCTGTGAGAGGCAAAACATGGTTATGAAACAACATATCCAAAACCGTAATTGAGCTTTGAGTCCAAGTCACTAGATCCCTTTTGCTATATCCAAAATCTCAATGACACACCTTCACGCTATGTAAGCATGTTCATTAACATGGCATACATTTTTAGGGAGCATGCAGGGCCTGTTTCTTTTCTAGGCATCCTGTCATCATTATTTCAGAGATTTGATGTTTCACTCTGAAAAGTTAATAGCTGAAAAGTTAAAAGAACCTTTCTCACCTATACCACACACACACACACACACACAAAACAAACAAACAAACAAAAAACCTTTTGGTGCATCTGAGTTCTGAGTTGCATTTATTCCTACGTCCTATGATTTCTCTTCTTTCTTCTCTCATTTGCAAATGCTACTATTGCTTTTGAAAATCAGGTTATAATTTACTGAATTCAAAATGTCTTACTTATCGGCCCTACAGCCACTTTTATCTACAGCTCTAGAGCAATTATCTGAGGGTTTCCCCCCCCATATTTGTCATGCCACATGCTTTCTATTAGAACGAGTCATTTGGATATTTTTAATGTCATTTGTGGGCCATACAAAATTCTCAACTTAAAAATTAGCCTGCTATATTTGGTCAAACATTTGAGTAACTCTCCCCTAATGCCTTGGCGGGGCCAGACCAAATGATTTCTCGGGGCTTATACAGCCCACTGGCCAGATGTTCCCTACCCCTGGATTAAAATTTACAACCCATAATCCCAAGCTTAGAGGGGAGAACTTAAAGTTAAATTAGCTTTTGACTGATGAAATAACATCTTGTTGCAAACACCTTTTAATCAAACTTTTCATGTTTGAGAGGGCTTATTTTTTTTTCACAAATACAAAGTTCAAAAGGCCAAGAAATGGATATTGAATGTGTAATCTTGAGTGCAAAAATATCTGTGCACTTCCTGCATTAAACATTTGTATATTCAAAGCAAATGAAATTTCCCTAATAATCCACTGATGGTCACAAACTAATATGTATCTTAGAATCTCTTAACAGGAATGAGACCAAATATAAATTTGAACCATACTAGTCCAGTTATTGTCTGATTTTCTTCCATGTTAAAGAACACACCAGAAAAAAATATTTTCAGTAGAGGAAAGAAAATAAGAAGAGGTCATTAGAAAACACAGGTTAAGTCAAATCCTGGAAGATACTACCAATTGAAAGAAATTTGCATGCATTTTCAGTAAAACTTATGATATTACAAAGTGAAATCAAGTAGCCTGAAAGGCACCAGATGTAGAAATTGAAAAACCCATGGCTAGGCATGTCAAAAACTGAAAAATAATATTAAACAAAGTGGAACATGTTGTATGTTAATATATTTATCATCTGTCACTGGTTTCATATCAGCTGCAAGTCTCCTATTCTTTCAAAGTTCTCTACAATTCTGGTTGTTTTTTCAGCTTTCTGAAACTTTACTGTTGTAGAGGTTTCTATATAGCCTGTGGGTACTCTGTTTTCAATAAGTTTCTACCAATTCACTATATTCTCTTTGGTATATTCATGTCATCTTTCTCTCTCAGCGCCTGTTTCTGTGGCTATAGGGTTAAGCCTCTGACTGACCTGTTGGCAAAGCCACAAACAAGTTGCAGCTTAGAAGGCACAGCCCTCCCCTCGTAGTATAATTAAGCTTGACCTTATGACCTCCCCTAAATCCTTCCTGGGTAGCTAATGGGCTGAGGGAGGTGCAGCAAGTGCTGCCAAAACAAGTGAAACTCACAAGAACATTGTAACTATGGTGACCACTACCTTGTTTACCTCTGGCTATAAAATAAAGCATCCACTTGCCCTCTGGATCCCTTTCTGGTCTCAGCCAGGCACAGGATATCCACCTAGACCCAGCTTATTCTCTTTGTCTGTCTTTTCTTTAAACCTTCACCGCCCTCACTCAGGCTAGCTGAACCCTTCACTGAGCTGGCCGGGTGCATGTTACCACCTTACAACATTTTGAAGCACTGGCTTGGCATTCTTTTGAACTATCTTCTAGACTGCTGCTCCTAGACCAGCTCCTGCCTCTTTTGCTATTCTCATGATCCTAATACAGGCTCTCTTCATCTTTCACCTGAACGATTCAAGGAGATTGTCTTACTGCTTCCCTTCTCATCTATTTTTCAATATTACCTCTACAGATACCTTTAGAAAACACATCTGGTCGTGTCAATTCCTTGTCAAAATGTGTAAACTCAACATATGAAAATGAATGTGT
>PVJN01031503.1:0-24827 GCA_004026805.1 Lasiurus borealis
CCCCCCCGCTTGCTGGTCTGATTATCCCCAAGGACCTCCCCCCTGCAGGCCTGGTAACCCTTGCAGGCCTGCTGCTCAGTCATTTGGTTACCCCTCACTAACCCGCCTGCCAGCCTGATCACCCCATCTAGCATGCTGCTCAGTCATTTTGTCATCCCTCACTAAACCCCCTGCCAGCCTGGTTGCCCCAGACAGCCTGTTCAGTAATCTGTCCAGCTGTTTCAGATGCAATGGTCATTTAGCCTTTTATCTATATAGATTAGAGGCCTGGTGCACAAAATTTGTGCACAGGAGAGGGGGATGTCCTTCAGCCCAGCTTGCTCCGTCTCCAATCTGGAACACCTTGAGGGCAGTTGGACATCCCTCTCATAATCCAGGACTGCTGGCTCCCAACTGCTCGCCTGCCTGCCTTCTTGATTGCCCCTAACTGCTTCTGCCTACCAGCCTGATCACCCTCTAACCACTTCCCTACCAACCTGATTGATGCCTAACTGCTCCCCTGCCAGCCTGTTGGCCCCTAAATGCCCTCCCCTTTGAGCCTGGTCACCCCTAACTGCCCTCTCCTGCAGGCCTGGGTCCCCTCCCCCCAACTGCTCTTCCCTGCAGGCCCAGTCACCCTCAACTTTCCTCCTCTGCTGGCCTGGTCACCCCTAACTGCCCTCCCCTGCAGGCTTGATCACCCCCAAATATGCTGAGGCTTTTTAATCCTAAAAGAGGAGGAATAAAGATCATCCTTCTGGACAGAGACAAAACATTGTAGGAATTGTGTCAAGGAAAATATTACAAATTCAATGAACCTAAGTAAAGACATAGCAAGCACTAGCAGGCAAAGAATCTAGTTGAGGAGTTAGCTTTTATATGTTAAGTAATAATCCCATAAGGATTGTTAGATTTTTTTAAAAAAAAATGTTTTTGTTGATTTTTAGAGAGAGGGGAAGGGAAAGGAGTAAAGAGATGGAAACATCAATGAGAGAGAAACATCGAACAGCTGCCTCCTGAATGACCCCTACTGAGGATGGAGCCTATAACCCAGGCATGTGCCCTAACAGGGAATCGAACCCATGACCTCTTGGTTCATGGGTAAATGCTCAATAACTGAGCCTTACCGGCTGGCCAAGGATGGATAGATTTAAGTGAACTGAAAGTTACAGATGGTAAAAGTGATGATAAACTAGAAGAGTTTATTGAGTGTCAGTAAGAAAGTCAATGACTAAAGATCTGCAGGCTCTGTCTGGATATAAAATTCTTCTCATTTTGAGGGACACAGCCCTATGACAGCTCAATGGTTAAAAAAAATCCAGATGAGAACTAAATTGAAAAATCTGTTCCTTTATCCTATGGTATGTCACAGGGGACACTACTGTTCAAGAAGGGTAATTTTTATGTAACTGAAATAAGGGCAGACTAAGAATAAGCTCCCTGAAGGCCATGGCTTGTGTGAGAATACAGCCCTGGACCCACAACTTAATCAGCCAGGGATTTTTTTTTCCTCCCTCTACCATGAGGGCAGGAACACTGGCCATCCATAAAAATATCTGAGGTTCTATAATGAGGCAACATAACTGTGCTCATACTGTAATGGGAGCTGACAAGATTATGCAGCTGACCTTCAGTCTCAAAATCTAGGTTTGCATGAGGAGTTGCATTCTCCATGAGTTTCCATTAATCAAGTCATTTTCCAATCACATTCTACAAAGGAAACGAGTTCTCCCTAAATAAATGATACCACCCCAGGACCCAATACAAATAACACTAACCAAGTATTAAATCTTATAAAACTAGGACTTGAAAGAAAACAATTTCCACAGAACATTTTGTTATTTGGTACAGGCCAAATTCCATTCTAACAAAACCCTGCAGCCTGTTCAGAATCCTTTGTTGCGCAGAGATTTGATGTATGAGCTATTGCTCAGGGGTGCTGTGGGAAAATTACCATTGCACTGAGAGATGAGAGACCTGGGGTCTTTGCTGGACGTTCCAGTCGCTGTGCACCCTGGGCGCTGACATTCAGCCTCACAGGCCAGAGTCTTAATCCCTCAAACAAGCAAACTGCTCAAGTCCCCTCTTATTCTGAACATATCAGACTCCGCTAGTAAAAGGAATCACATTTGTGCAGACTTCAAAAAATTCTGGTTCTCATGAATTAAATAATATTGCAATCTGTTGTATCAAAAATATTTCAATAGACAAATATCATGATGATGCTAAAAAATAATAATATACCAATGATTCCAATCTCTGAAAGTCTAGTTATTAATGATGTACATTTGTAAATTGCTTGCCCTTTTAAATAGTTTACTCATTTTTTTTAAATCAAGTAGTCCTTTTTATAACATCAAGATTCTATGAATCATTCTTTAGATTTACATTAAATAACAACTACATACAAGACCCTTCAAACACCAGGTTTGGGGGGAAGAAGGGAAGAGTTTACCATGAGGTGGTGGTCCTTGTTGTTGTTTGTTTGTTTGTTTATCACTATGAGTTTTAAACTATTGATTACAAGGTTTTGTTCAGTTCTTGTCTACTTGTGTATGCTATACATTTTAACTAAAGGTGTTAGGTTTAGGAGTATTACTAATTTAAAGGTTACTTACTTCAAAATGCCTGACTATCCAAATTCTCTTTCCCACCAATATGTGAAAGAAATCATCTACATCTCCAGGGTCTGTTCCTTTAGTTCCTCAACCCAGCAAGTCAGACCTTCAATGCCCACCACTCTACTGAACTACTCACCTAAAGCCACCATGACTCTGGAAAGAATCATTCCAGTTGCTTATTGTTTAACCCTACCTCTTGTTAAATATAAACTGCTTTACAGAAAATTCCACAAAACAGAAATGCACAGCCCAAAGGTTTCTCCCAAGGGAAATACCCATTAAAAACATCACTCGGGTCAAGAAAGAGAACAGTACCACACCCCAGCATCTCCCCTCAAGCTCGCTCCAAGTCATTGCCCCTCTGCCCTTTCAACATAACCACTATCCTAATGTACTCTTCTAGCTTGCTTTTATCACCAAAGCAAGTATTCCATAGCACTATAGATTTAATTAAATGCCTTTGTAGTTTATGGGCCTTTTGTCACTCAACATTGTGTTTTGCAAGATTTGTCCCTTTTTCTTGCATAAATTCTATCAATGAATATACTACCATGTTTTCTCATTCTGCCAGGGGCAATGTGGCTTGTTTTGAAGTCTTGGCCCACAGATCATCTCTGGAGCGTGTAATAGTGTTGACCATCGCTCCTCTGAAGTTCCCTTCTCTCCCACCTTTTACAGCAATGCTCCCCTAGGTTTCCTTTACAATGTTGATGGTTCTGCAGTGTTTTTCACTAACTTCTCTACCTCAACGCTCCCCATAGAAAATATCAGTCTTTAGGTATCTTTCCTTACTCCTCATTGCACATATTATTACTAGGCAACCACTCCTTCCTTAGCTCTGGCTCAAACTACTTTGCCAGGATGATTTTTCATGAGTTCCTGCCTTCCTTTAACCCCCCATCCCAGCCTGGCTCCTATCCCCCGCCCTCTTAGACATCTTATACAGCTGCCAACTGAAGCTACTTCTTACACATGCCATTTCCTGCTTGCCTTAGAGCTTTTTCACATACCGCTCCTCCTGCCTGGAATTCTCTTTTCCCTCTTTATCCTTTAATTTTCCAGATCACATGTTTTCTCCTGTGAAGTCTTCAGGAGCACTCTGGCAGAGCTCTCTGCTACAGCATGCATCAGGTTGCACTGTGAACATCTGTGGGTGCCCATCTCCCTCACCAGAGGTGAGGAATCAAGTCTTATTCACCCTTATATGCCCCTGATGTAGAACTGTTGCCAGAATGGAGGAATGCATTTACTTGGTAACCTGGATGAATTTCCTACGCTCGGGAAAGCCCCACAGCATTCACATTCATGCTATATGCTACTCTGCCAAAGCCGCATCAAACTTTTATGTAGGGTATTGCCGGTTGGGTTTCCTTGGAAGCAGACTCTGAGATGGAGATTAACATGCCGGATGTTTATCACAAAATGCTTTCTAGATCCACACCTGTGAAATTAAAAGGATAAAAAAGAAGCAAGACAGAGGAGAGAGGGATATCAAGCTGGGATGCGGTCTTGGTGGGAGCCTTAGCTGACACTACAAGGAATTCTGAGGCTGGGATGTCCAGAGGTGAAGCAGGAGACAGAGCTGTTTTCTCATCTACATTAGAAGGGGGCATGACCTCCTGCCTGGCCAACGCCTGGAGGCCTCTGACAATTAAAAATGCCAACTACAAGCATCATTAAAGTTCTGAATACTGTCTATTAAAGTAGGCTTTCCAATGATTCTAGATATATCCGTATCATTGTGGAGGAAAATGCTAACTGCCAGTGTCACCACATTTGGTACAACATTGATTTTGTTCCCTCTAGCCTGTGCCAGCGCTCCAAAAGACAGTCACCCCGGAAGGACATCACAGAAGCTGTACGTGGTCCTTTGCAGTGAGAACTGAATGTGGCTTCATTTGGGAAGGCTGAAATGATAGAAAACTAGATGTTGAACATGACAGCTAAACCTTTAATGAAATTTACAGTTCATTATTCTCAGCCACAGTTCTATAAACATTGGAAATGAAAATTTCAAGTCTCAACTAAGTGCCAAAGTACCTGACTAACTTTCAGCTGAATATTTTAGTCTCTTCCAAGTTTTTCTTTCATTGTTTTATAAACCTAAAAGTGTTAAAAAAAAAAAAAAAAGGAGGGAGGGAAGCAAAGAGTAGATACTTCTATTACTCTTTTTTGCTATCTAAAAACATAAGCTGCCAAACTAGATTTATTTTTCTTCACATGGAAATTATAGTAACTCAATTTTCCCCAGAAAAGGTAACATTTACAAGTTATTCTACTCCTTCTAGAAGAGTCAATCAAATCACCAACATAGGTGCACCAGAAAGGAGAGCACCAGGACACAGGGCAACAGAGATCTGAATGCAAGGAATCTGCACTGGTAGATTTTGATTACTGGTTTCTGAGGCTGGCATGAGAGAATTCTGTGACTGCAGGTTTCTGTAATGAGCAAATAAATGAAGGATGGTGCTTTGAACCCAGATCAGCTAGATAGGAGGAGAAGGTTTAGGATGAAAAGTCCATTTTTGTAATATTGAGCTGAGATGCCTGGACACCAACCAGTAAAGATATAACTGTTTAAATCTCTCATGGGCTGTGCTAGGAATATGAATTTGCTAAACACAAGGTTTTGGCTCACCCATTCATTCATCCATTCATTTATCATTCAACTAGCTAGGAGTCAAGTATCATGGTAGGTCCTGAATATAAAGAAGTCAGTATGGTGCATGACAGCTCATGCTATGGGAGTGGATGAAATTATACAAGGAAGAAGAAGAGAACCAATGACAGGACCCTGGGAGGGAGCCAGATTGAGGATATGTGTGGTGGAAGAGAAACCTGCAAATGTTAAGAAAAAGAGGCTAGATAGGGGGAAAGATGCATCAGAGGCGACTCAGAGCCCACAATTTAAGGGAGAGACAAGAGTTTGAACTGTCACATTAAGTGGAATTCCCTGTAGGACTTAGACACCATGATCTTGAGCAAGGAAATGTGCCATCTCATTTATGAAAATAATATTTGGTTGGAAAAATATAATAGATATAGAATGGCACTACACAAAAAAATCCCAATGGCAAATGTTATCACTTCTATTTTCTTACTACATTATAATTATTGTGACTATTATGTATTACTAATGACCTGGTGCACAAAATTAGTGCACATTAAAGGGGGATTATTTAGAGGAAATATTTTCATATTGCTATTTACCCTATCTCTATAATACAAGTATTAGAGATGAAAGAAAATTAGTAAAATTTGTATGAAAATCTTCCTCCTGTCAGAGTCTGGGGCATGCTGCAGGACCCAGAGTCAAGTCTCCGCTTACTGGTGCCTCAAAATTGCATGAGACTCAGACCCAGCAGGCCACAACCCCATTGGGCAAGATCCAGCCCCACCCATTGGAGGGCAGAGCCTCAGGTCCCCTGGCACATGCTGGGTGGGAGGCACAGCCTCAGGTCCCCTGTCCTTGGCCCAGTCCCACACAGCCTCAGGTCCCTGCTGATTGCTTGTCAAGGCTCATTAGAGGAACTCAGCCTTCACTGTGGGTGTGGCCATCTTGTGTTACAGAAACCCTGCCTCTACTGTGGTACTTCCAGCTTTGAGACGGTGTGATGGTCACTTTGAATAGTCTTTCTTTATTAGATAGGATCATTATCAACAATGTTCTATAATCCAAAAGCATCAACAGAGGACTTTGAAAAATTAGCTCTGGCTTTAATTCAGTGGTGGTGACAGTGAACCTCGTCACAGCAGGTTGGAAAGTGACTGAGTGAGAAAGAAGGGGGAAGAGACAGAAGTGCAGATAATATGTCCAAATTGTCTGCCATAAATGAAAAGAAAGGGGAGATGAGACAGGGAGCTACTAGAGGATTTTGTTTTAATGGGCAGGATTTTGTATTATGGTCAGTGGAGGAAGAAATAATGAGGATATAAGTTAGAGAGAAGAAATAATGAACTAGGTCTTGGAAGATTCAGAGGTACTATGGTCAAGAGCAAAGTTGAATTTATAACAGTATCCAAAAATATTAAGTGCATCAAAAAAAAGTCCAACAAAGATGCATAAAATAGTATTAAATTATGTGAAAGAAGACCTTAAAAACAAAAGTAATTATTTCACAATGTATAGGTTTGTTCACATCACTTTGTACATCTTTTAAAAAATCAGATTCTGCAACCAAAATATACAGAGTAGTACAAAAGTAGGTTTACAGTTGTTCATATGGAAAATAATGCAACAATTAATAAATAGTAATACAAAATAAAGTCTGTTTTTTCTAGTACTCACAACTATAAACCTAATTTTGTCCCACCCTGTATATAATCCTATATAACAAAGAGCTAATATGCTAATTAGACCAAACAGCAAAACAACCCTCTGGACATCCTTCTGGATGAACATCTGGATGGCCTTCTTGATGAAACCAAGGCTGTGAGGGCCGGTCAAGGCAGCCAGGGCTGCAAGGGCCGAGCCCCTTGCATGAATTTCATGCATCAGGCCTTTAGAATATATGTAAGAAAAAGAAAGAATAGTGCTTAGTCAATTGAGAAGTCACAAAAATTAAGTTCAATAGACCAGTATAAAATGATGTTGTTATAAATGCTAAATGGAACACTCAGTAATATGCTGTAGGATTTTTGCATTCAGATGAGGTAAATCAGGACAGATTATCATTTGATAGGAACTGACACATAATCAGGTTTGACCTTTACCAATTCATGAATTCAAATCAGTTCTTTTGACATTCCATAATGAGGAAACTATAGAAGCAGAAGAGAAAAGTTCTTGATAGCTCAGGTATCAAAAAGAAGATTGACAAAGCTGAACCATTCATTTTATGAAGTAATGTAGAGGAAGGAGACACTGGACAGGCATGTTGGAGCTCACTTTTGAGAATACAGAAATGGCTTTAATTTTTATAGAGTAATTGGATTAAATTGGCTCTAACACAAGACAGTAAAATGTGACCCATCACACAGTTTTACAAATATATCCTAGGATTACAAATCTTTATGAAATTCTATTTCAGAAGTTTTCCTTACCCGTAGTTACTTGTTACTTGAGACACTTCCTGTACTAGCAAACACCTTTTCTACATCTTCAAATTATTTACACACAGAATTAAAACTGTTTTCTACTAAAATTTTTGGCATTATTAAAAATCAACTAATTTAGTCCTAACATGTATATATGATATAACAAACTTTTAAAACTCGGATAGAGTTTTTCTGAAATGGCATGCCAGCAAGATAAAGAAAATAATAAAATTAGAACTTACTTTGGAAAACGTGTGCTAGGCAAAAGTCTCCCTAAAATTTAACAGATTATTCTACAGATTGTCTTTATTTTAGTTTTTAGAACAAAGTCAAAACATGTACAATATCAAGTTTTTGGAGCATATTTTCCATAAACAGAACCACCTTTCAACTCAAACCACTTATTTCCACAATTTACTATTGTTAGTTATATACTTTAATATAACTGTCATTCTCTGGCATAGCAGAACATGAAATTTTTCAAAGTAAGCAACAATCTGTACAAAAAAAGTAAATTTACAGAGTGTTTTCAGACCAAATATCATCTGTTTCCTGTGCTAAACCCAAATGCATTTCAGTGGATAACATTAAATGCTACTTAGCATTATAACAAATTATCCCTTTTGAGAAGCAAACTGTCTCATAACTAAAAATTATGTCATCAAATTTATTGCTCAAGCATGTTCTCTTTCTAAATCTCTGCTCTTCATAACAATTAATACCCACTCAACATCACTCCTCACTCAGTTGACAGAAGACCACTGCCTGGTCATGGGTGATATGCCAGCAAGTGAGCATGTAAGGGGTTGAGAGGGAAAACAGCATTTTATGCTTGTGATTAGTACATGCCATTAATATTGCATTGCAAAAGTATGAACTTCTGGCGTGACATATGGATTACTGCCTATGTGAAATATGTGGGAATAACTAGCTACTGGCTCCTTTAAGCAGGCCATAAGCCGAGAATGCACCTCCCCTTTGTGGTGCCACTAAAGCCCCCATTTCTCTTGAGGCTCAGTTTGATCCTCTGAAAGTTAAGTAGTGTGAACTAGTTAGTCTATAGATCTTTTCAAGCCCTCTGGATCCATGAAAGAAATAACAATTTAAAAGACAGTAGCTGCAAATACTTCCAGCAAAGTCAGGCAGAATGTGGACAGCTCCAGGCTTCAGACTGATTAAAACAAGAGAATATTTTTAGCATAAAATTAAAGTAGCCTTAGCTGGGCTGATAATAAATCTGAGTCTTGGGATCTGAATACCGTCAGGAGAGAGGGGAAGAGTCATACCTGGAGCTGTCTGAAATGAAATGGAATGGACTCCCTCTGGAAGAAATGAGTTCACCAACTGCAGGAATTCAAGGAGAGTCTGGAAGATCACTTGGCAGGGAGATTAAGAAGCTAGACAGTCAAGATTTTCTCCAACCTTAGAATATAAGACGTCAACATAAACTGCTCTGCCAGATCCAGTGTTCTTTGTTCCCATGGATTCGACAGTAGAATTGCATCTCATCACTTATCCAATACATTTATTGAGCCCTACCCTGAACCAGGCACTGCACAAGCCCTATAGGGCATGCAGAGATAATTCCGGTAATATACTGCACTGCTGAGGGGTAAGACAGGAATGTGATAGCTACCCGATAGCTAGTGATAAGTGACATAGAGGAATCACAGGAAAAATGCCAAGAAAGGTTAGAGGAGAGAGAGATGACATCCAAGTTTGCAGAGCAAAGACAAGCACTAATAAGGATTTTCTGTAAGAGATGAAGAAAGGCAAGGGTGCAAAGAGGGAAAGTTAATTACTTCAAAGACACTTCCATTCCTGAGATTCCAAGTGCTTCCCTTGGAAGCTAAGGACACCACGACAATGGGCACAGATAGTTTAGTTCCCTTGCCTTAAAGTGTGGGTCAATTTACTTGACCCATTAAGCAACTCAGGCAAGGGCCAATGGGGTGCAGTCTGCCATCAGAATTTAGAGCAAACAGGTCTAACAGGGGTTCGCACTGCATGTGGAATCAGGATCACATTCTGGTTTCTTTGGGTGTCAGGCCAAATGAAAGCATCACATGTGATTTCAATGGTAAAACCAAGATCTAAAAAGTCATCAGGTTACATAAGGCTTTTTTGCTGTGTGAACACTGGTTGAAATTTTGGTTCCAATGACAAATACTCATGTAACATAGTGTCAAGCGTGTGTGCATGTCTATCCACTTGATCAGGCAGATTATCTGGTTGAACAATGTACTACTACCTGAACAGCAGAATTCAGTTGCAGCTATTAATTTTAATTACCAGTGAAACTTTACCTTTGGCTCTTTGGAGGAACTGTCCAGTGGTAACTCATATGAGATGTCAGCCTTTTTACATTACCACTGCCTGGGCTCCCTTTTTAACTAGGACAGGACTCTGAGTACCTCTTCTAAGATTTGAGTTCAGTCATGAGTCTGGTAGATCCTCAATGATATATCTCAATGAGCCTTATTATTACCCTATTTCAGTGCAAGTCATTATTTTTTAAAATGAGTCTCTAAGTCTTTGCTATGCTTGCATACCTGACATTTAAAATAACTTTTTTTTTCAGTATTTGGCATTATGCCATTAACAATGAAATGATTAATGATAGGGTAATCTAAGTATCTTGTTTAAAATGCAGACCTTCTGGTATTACCAAACTTATGAAATGATTAATATAGTATAGAAAATGCAGTAATATGTCTTATAGCTGTCATGCAAAAATAGTACTGTGATTGGTTCCAGGAACTTACGGCATAGAAACACTAGTAATATGTAAGTTTGAAAAAAATAGAATTGTAAGGTCTCGAGATTATTTTAATGAAATAACTACCAAAAGAGTCTATGCTCCTGACAGGGCCCCAATCAGCAAAAGGGACAGTGACCACAGAGTTACTATCCCCAGCATTCACATTGCCTCAATAATTTTGACACTTCTGTTTATAGAGAGCTGGCAGTCATTATATTTAATACTAACTTAATAAGCTTTATAGCTGATATAGTCTGGGAAAGAATTTTTTGTCTCTGGTTGTAGCCTTATGTATCTGTATGCAAAAAAGGCATGTAACCAATCAATATCAAAAAAGTTTGGTTTTTTGGGGTTTGTTTTTTATAAAACACTGTTATCTGAGATATACATTTAAAATCCAGAACCCCAATTTGGGTCAAAACCCTAGGAACCCAGACTCATACAGGTCCCTAGAGCACATAAAAACTCAAGGAAGCTGCGAAAGGCAGAGATCTGGAGGTTCGTGTGTGAGTGCACACAGAAAGGACTACAGCGATTACCAAGGGACATGGAGACCTAGGGGCCTCATAGGGCCTCAAGGCTCTCTGCTCAGCCCTGAGACTCTACCCCATCCAAGCTAAGTACAGAGGCTTTTGCAATTTTGCAAGTCTTGTTTCATAAAGCTATCTCCAGCACAGAAGTTCTCCCAGTGTAGACACACCTGAACCTCACAGCCTGGATGTCAATTCCCCCAGTGATACCAACAACAATCAAGACTTAACTGCACACAGTCCACAAAGAGGTGCACCAAGAGTGTCCACTTCAGGTAACTGGAGAGACATAAATACAGGGCCATATAGGACACCTTGCACACAAAGCTACTCTATCAACTCAGAGAAGCAGCAAAAATGTGGAGACAAAGAACAGATCACAAATGAAAAAAAATGGAGGAAAACAAACAAATGGCTATAAAGTTCAAAACCACAGCTATAAGGTTTTTCAATAATTTCCTAGAAAAGGTCAATAAATTTAGTGAGACCCTCCAGGATATGAAAAAGGACCAACTAGAAATTAAACATACACTGACTGAAATAAAAAAAAATATTATACAGAGACCTAACAGCAGACTAGAGGAACACAAGAATCAAGTCAAAGATTTGAAATACAAAGATGCAGAAAACACTCCACTGGAAAAGAAAAAAGAAAAAGAAATCCAAAAATGTGAAGATAATGTAAGAAGCCTGTAGGACAACTTCAAACGTATCAACATCAGAATTATGGGGGTTCCAGAAAAGAGAGAGAGCAAGATACTGAAAACCTACTTGAAGAAATAATGACTGAAAACTTCCCCCACCTGGTGAAAGAAAGAGACTTACAAGTCCAGGAAGTGCACAGAACCCCAAATAAAAGGAATCCAAAGAGGACCACACCAAGACACATCATAATTAAAATGCCAAGAGCAAAAGACAAAGAGAGAATCTTGAAGGCAGCAAGAGAAAAACAGTTAATTATCTATAAGGAAGCACTCATACAATTGTCAGCTGATTTCTCAACAGAAACTATGCAGGCCAGATGTGAGTGGCAAGAAATATTCAAAGTGATGAATATCAAGAACCTACAACCAAGATTACTCTACCCAGCAAAGCTATCATTCAGAATTGAAGGTCAGATAAAGAGCTTCGCATATAAGAAAAAGCTAAAGGAGTCATCAACACCAAACCAATATTATATGAAATGCTAAAAGGTACTCTTTAAGAAGAGGAAGAAGAAGAAAAGGTAAAGATAAAAATTATGAACAACAAATACATATCTATCAACAAGTGAATCTAAAAAGCAAGTGAATAAAAAATCTGATGAAAAGAATAAACTGGTGAATGTAATAGAATCAGGGGCATAGAAAGGGAGTGAACTGACAATTCTTAGAGGGAAAAGTGTGATAGGGGTGTGGGAAGAGACTGGACAAAAATCATACACCTATGGATGAGGACAATGAGGGGAGGTAAGGGCAGAGGAAGAGGTGGGAACCGGGTGGAGGGGACCTATGGAGGGGAAAAAGAACAATTATAATAATTTAAACAATAAAGATTTATTGAATAAATAAATAGTTGTCCCAGGAAAAAAATTTTAGAGGAGTGTGTAATATGAATATGTACACTTTTGAATGGGTTATGCACCCTTTTCTTAGCTGTCAGCTCACCCATCAAACCTAATAAATGCACAAATGCTATGAATGTGTGAAATCCAATAAATATCAAGAACTCACTCTGAATTAATTGCATGAACAACCAAGACAGCACATGTGGAAGCAGGAGACCAGCAATCAGATAAGACCATGAAAACATAAAACCCTGAAAACTGACAATAATCATGCAAAGACATAGAATTATTGTGCAGCAGGGAGCCTTTCCCACATGACATCCATTTTGCATATTTCCAACTAAATCTAAATATTCTTATTCAGAATATTCATTGATGTGAGAAGAAAGAAAGCCATATATATGGGCTTTGCTTTCAGAGAGATTACAAACTAAAAATAAAAGCTGTGTACCCTCAAACATTCGAAAATAATACATAAAATGAATAATGTGGTGGAATATTCTACTCCCATTTACCCACATTATTTACCCAACCAAAAGTTAAGAAAATCTTATTCCAATCTGTGGAAAGAGGAAAGATGGTGTTACGAGAAATGTTTCAGACTCTGCTCCATAAGTTGTTCCTCTCCTTGGAGAGAGAGAAATAAATCCATTTGGTGAAATTGGTAAGAGCCTAACTTTCATTGGACAATGAAAGTTAGTGGGAGTCATTTTGGGTCAAAAGCTATGAGGGTCCATGCTCTTCCTTTGCTGCTTCTGGGTTCTGCTCCTTCAGGTGCATTGGGCCCTGGGCTTCCAGTTTCCATTCAGTAAGCCCCTCAGATGTTTGGCACAGCATTTCACTGTGACAAAATGGATAAATAAATTCAATCTGCAGGAGAGTCGGAAGGCCTGCCTGTATCCTCCATCCATGCACACACTCGAATGAAACCAATAGCCCATGCCCATGTGGTTTTGTTTGTGTAAACTCTCAACCAGATCCAGGGGAAATTGTACCAGAATCTAATCCCTGAAATTAATACAGAATCAAACCTACTTGACATTGAGATTTTCAAATGATTGGTGCAGACAAATAATCACCAAAGTATGAGGTAAGAAGGATCTGGGAAAGGTGAAGAGTCAGAAAGTGAAAAAAAGTGAATCATTCAAGTTATTGCAAAGAAAAAATCCATAGCCTGGGCAACTGATTAGATAGGGGGTAAATGGAGGGTGGCAACATGGAAACTCAACAGGTCAAAGATGCCACCCGGTGAATCTCTGTAGTCTGATTTCTGAGTTTGCAAAGTTCCTCCAATCACATATGACATGTTAATTAAAGTATTTGAACTCCTTAACTCCTCGTTTTTATTTAATTCTACTACAGTATCAGGCACAGATTTGTTCACAGTTCTTGACTATGTCAGTTTGTCTACTGAGCTCGATATCTATACTGTATTCCAAAGCTATTCCTTCACCATTTTAGCTACTGAGTGAACTAGTGTTCAAAAATGTAAATATCAAAATTATTTCCCTACGTAAACCTTAAATGAGTTGCAATAGGATAGACTCTGAAGTTATGAGTATGAAATAATGTACTTTAAAACCTAGTCCACCATTACTTCCCACCCTCATCTCTAGCCACTTTCCCCAGTGTCCTATCCACACTGGATTCCTCGTTGCTCATTGAACACACCCTACAATTGTATAGCTCTCCTGACTAATGCTGTTCCTCTCTCTAAAATCTGCAAATCTACCAAAGTTCAGCATTACATCACACTCTTGTTTCTCAACTCAAATCCTAATCAGAGCCAAGTACCTCACCAGTTATGAGGAGCTTTTTATATGTACACTATCATAAAAATAGGAGAGACACTTACCTGACCCCACTCTTCACATTAACATAGTGCAGAGGGCGCTCTAATCGCAGGATGGTATCTCTGCCCCCTTACCTATATGTCCCCAAGGAAGAAAAAATTGCTTTGATCCTGACCATGAAAAGAAGGACAAGAAACAAACAGTCTAGTTCATTCCTCTGTTTCAGAATGCAAAATCTTCAGGACACACATCTTTTCTTCTCATCTGTTAGTAAGTTTACAAGGAAGGTTCTATCTTTACAGGGCCTGGTGTTGAGTAGATACTTCCAATTCACAGGTTAGGGGGAGGGACATATGAGAGAAGTACAGTGTGGCTATAGGTCAAGCCACATTCTCTGATTCAACACTCTCAATAAAAAGCAGGTATTTTTCCCATCATCTATTTGAAATTTGAAATCCTGTATGCACTTTTCTTTTTCCCAACTCAAGGAAAGGAAGAAAAATGTTATTGATGGGCCCTCTCTAGCCCTAATTTATCAGTCATGGGCTAGAAATGCAGAGTGACAACCCCGGGGCCACAATGTGTGCGCACTGCATAGAAACACAGGAAAGGGAAACGGTTTGAAAGCCCTGCTGCCTGAGGAACTCTAAGCCACCTGGGTTTTGATCTCAGTGGTTTTCTGTGACTTTTATTGTCACCCTGTGGCTGGATTTAAATTGTTGAGGGAATGTGGGGCTTAGTAATCATAGTCTGTGTGGTTCTCTCTTGGCGACATTTGACATTATACTGGCACAGCTAAGGTTTAAAGCAGGCCAGTGGGCCAGGCATTACATCACAAGTAAGAGAGTCTCTTTTGTTCCAATAATGGCTATCTTTAAAGTAGGCAGAGTCCTAGTGTACAGGCCTTTTAGGCACTTGTGAGTAGTTCAAACTCAGCTTGTTTTATTATGTTTGTCAGTCAGATCGGCTGGCTGGGTCCCTGAAGTATAAAGCAGCTAACAAAGGCCACAGAGCTTAGAGCCGGTCTCTCACCAGGTATCAGAAATAGTACTCAATGTAATACCCCAGACTGCATTTCTGTATGCTATTTTGAAGTGCAAGATTTAAAAAGAAAATTATGGAAAAATGAGCCTGTTGGCTTCATGTAGCCTTTTCACGTGTTTTTAAGAGTCATCCTCCAAACCCATGGCCTCAAGGAGGCTGTAATCACCTATTGAAATGACTGGGAAACTGGCTTTGCATTTCAGAGATTGACTATGGCCTCACACACAGAAGGGATGTGGGTGCTATTAAAAAAATCTAAAAGAAACCAGGATTTCATGAGTGAGGAAAACTAAACCATAAATGAAATGGCTGGAAACTCAGAGACTAAGAGGCAATTTAACGTTCTGGGCCTGGAAAAATATTAAAATCCTGTTCACTGAGGAAGCCAAGGAGCATTACCTTGGCTTCCTGTGCTTCAGCTCAGTGTCAGGATAGAAGCAATGGACTGTGAACAAAAATAATGCTGAATACAGGGAGGAAATGTGTTTTCTGTAGATGGAATGTTGTGATCTTAGAGTACATGCTAGACAGTTTCCAAAGAAAAAATAAAATCTTGAAGGCCAGCTAAAAAAATAAGAAATAAGAAAACAAACCTGGTTGAACTGCTCATAAAGGGGTGCTTGAAGAGCAAGAGGTATTTTAGAGTTTACTAGATCCAAGAACATAAAATCTAGTGAAATCTACAGAACAAGAAAAGCAAGATCTCAGAGAGTCATTGCAGAGGTTTCCCCAGAAGCAGCTATGATTCAGGAAACTATTGAGATGTAGTCCCTAAAAGTTGCCTATAGAGTCTAGAGAAAAAGCTGGTGGGGAATCGCTCTGGAATATCTGAACACTCTCAAGTAGATTACAAGAAATCAGACAGATGTTCTAAAGAGATACAGCTTTTATAATAAGAATGCAGCTATTGCCTATGACCTAAAGGCACATGCCCAGAAATGTATGAAACTTGGACAATTGACAGTAACCAAGGGAAGATGTATTATAGCAAAGGAAAGGTAGGCAGGACAATGAGAACTTGAAGTCAGACATGGTTCTGATGAGTGAATACATCCTCATCTTATATAGAGAAATTCAAGCATGGGGCAGAGACGCAGTATGTTATAAGTACAAATATCTGGACCAGAAAACAGAGAGCATTCACAACTAAAAAGCATCCTATCTAATAAAAGAGTAATAGGCAATTTGACCATCATTCCAACAAACAAGATGGCTGCCCCCATGTGCACACAAGATGGCTGCCACAAAATGGCCAGCAGGAGCAGGCTGTTGAGAGGGACAAGGTCTGCAAGGGAGGGCAGTTGGGAGTAATCAAGCCTGCAGGGGAGAGCAGTTAGGGGTCACCAGGCCAGCAGAGGAGGGAAGTTGGGGGTTACTGGGCCTACAGGGAAGAGCAGTTGGGGGGAAGCCAGGCCTGCAGGGGAGGGAAGTTGGTCAGAACCAGGCCTGCAGTGGAGGGCAGTTAGGGGCAATCAAGCTGACAGAGGAGCAGTTAGGCATCAATCAGGCTGTCAGGGGAGTGGATAGGGGGTGATCAGGCTGGCAGGCAGAAGTAGTTATGGGCAATCAGGAAAGCAAGCAAGCAAGCAGTTGGGAGCCAGCAGTCCTGGATTGTGAGAGGGATGTCCAACTGCCCGTTTGGGCCTGATCCTGTCTGAATCAGGCCTAAACGGGTAGTTATCCATCCCTTGAGGGGTCCCAGAATGGAGAGGGTGCAGGCTAGGCTGAGGGACACACACACCTATGCACTTAGCCTTTAGTTTCATAAGTAAAAAGGAATGCAGAGCCTTTTCTAATAAGTGCATGATCTAAATATAAATTAGTTAATTAATTAAAAAACAAACAAGACAGAAATCTCAGGATAGATGAACATGAATAAAGAGTAATCAACACTCTTTAACCTATGTCTATATCTATAACCAGAGTACTAACTAAGGATCTCTTTTTATACAGTTCTGAGACAAAAATAAAATTAAGAAGTAGAAACTCAGAGGAATTGACAGTCATCAATTCAACAGAAATAGAGAATATGGAATTTTTGTATGCCCAGGCAACATTTATAAAGTTCAAATACATAACTGGGCACAAATAAAATCTTAAACATGTTTAATTTAAAAGTAAAATTTTTAATTTCAAGATAATAATAAAACAACCATATTAGATAAAAATATTTTATTTACTTAGAAATTAGAAATCATAAATCTAGATTATATTTAGATAAAAAGGGAAAAAATTAAATGAAAAAGAAAAATTTAGCCAAAACTTAAAGAGCACAACAAAAGCTATACTCAATGAAAAGTATAATATTATATGTTTTCATGTAAAAAAACAAACAATATTTATTTCTAAATTAGACAAAAAATTGAACCAAAAGCCACTAGAGTAACTAATTAAGCTAAAGCTTAAATTAATGAGAGAACATAGTAGCAAAATTATTTTTAAGTTTGTTTTTAAAAAGATCAGTAAAATAGATAAGTCTACCATAAGTACAATTAAGGAAAAAGTATAATAAATAAAAATAATCAAGGTGCGAAAAGAAAAAGGGATGCAGGAGCAATTAAGACCATATAGGGAACACTGCTTGAAACTCTACAGCAACAACTTTGACACTTAGAGGAAGCTTTCCGTTGGTTTAAATCAATATTTCTCAAACGCTAATGCACACATATATCACCTGGGATCTTGTTAAAATGCAGGCTGTGTTTCATTAGGTCAGAAGGTAGCTGAGACTTTGTTATTAATTACTAATTAAACTCCTAGGTGATACTGATACTGCTGATCCTAGGACCACACTTTAGTAGCAAAGGTTTAAGACAGATAGGAATTATCCGTTATTTAATTTTACTTTTAAAATTAAACAGGCTTTTTTTAATGCAGTTATAGCCCAGCCGGTATGACTCAATGGTTAAGGAATGACTTCCTATGAATCAGAAGTCACAGTTTGATTCCTGGTCCAGGTACATGCCTAGCTTATAGGCTCGACCCCCAGATGATCAGAATCTCCCTTTCTTTCCAAAATCAATAAAAACGTATTTTAAAAAAATAATGATGATGATGATGATGATAAATGTAGCTATAAATCCACTGATACTGATAATGCTTTTCAAAGGTAAATTTTTTAATATTGTCAATATATTTTATAGTAATTAGTTTACTCAAGTTTTTTAGCTTTTCTTGGGTTAACTTAGCAATTTATATTTTACCAATACAACTGGCTACACACCATGAAGAAAATAAATTTCAACCTTATTACTCCAAGAAAAGAAATTCCAGATAGAATTAAGACCTAAAAATATAAACATCTTGGGAAGTTGGGAGGAGAAAAAAAAAGACCTCTTTAAGCAAAATTGAAACTTTGGAAACTCAGCAATTATTAATGAAAATAAAAATAATCTGTTTCAGCAAAACTTACAATTTTTAGCATAAAAATTCACTAAGAAAGTCAACAACAAAAAACAGATTAGGGTAAAATTATCTGCAACATATTGGACTGAGGTTAATATCTATTAATATACAAAGGGCTATCATAAAATTAAAGGGAGGCTATCATAAAATTATACAAAATTAAAGGGAGACCAAAAACAAAACAAAAGCCTAGAGGGAAAAATTGGCAAAGAATATGAGAAATTCACAGAAAAAGGTAACCGCTGTGATGAAGAAACATGAAATTATGTTCAAACTCACTGATAAGCAATGAAATGCAAATTAAAGTAAAAATAAGAGATCTCCTTATACCTAGGAGACTGGAGAGAATTACAAACCTTGATTAATGCCCTTTACTAGTAAAGATTATAGGAAAAGATATATTGCCACACCTTACTGGAATAATGTGACTTGTTAGAGCTTCTTGAGAAAACAACCTGGCATCATTTACTAAAATTAAAAAGAACAGAAACAGTAATCACACTCCTGAAAAATCTATGCTATAAAATAAAGGCACCAACAGATGAGGATATATGAACAAACATTTATTTGAACATGTTTCCAGTGGCAAAATAAATAAAGAAAATCTATGGGTAAAAAGTTGTATTCATTTTGTATGCTACCTAACAAACTACCACAAATTGAGTGACTTGAAACACATTTATTATTTCACTAGAGGCTCGATGCACAAAATTTGTGCAGCTGCCTTAGCCAGCCCTTGTAGCCCCTTGCAGCCCCTTGTCTATAGTCAATCAAATACCAAAATCTCTTTCCTTTCTTTATTAAATATAGCAAATGCACTTTCCTTTATGTCTTCTTACCTGGATATCTAAGTTGAAAAACAATAAGAAGATACTGAAATAGAAATGTTAAGTCTTGTAACCTATATTTAACAAAGGATCTAGTAACTTTAAATACTTGGTAGGTATCAGTCAACTAAAGAGCCTTTCATGTGATCTAAAAATAGCTGAGGCAAACAGTGATCTGTCAGAATCAGAATTAACTTAAAAAGAATAGGCTTTGCCATTTTAAATTCCTTTTTTGAGAACTGTTCAAGTTCTTTGCCCACTTTTCTTTGGAAATGTAGTGTTTTTCTTATCAATTTGTGTCATTTTTTAGCTGGTAATGACAGAAGCCATTTGGCTTCTCTGTTTCAATTGTTCTTCCAATTTCTCACTCATCTTTTAATTTTATTTATAATGTGCTTAAACATATGCCATTGTTTTCATTGTTATATAGTTATATCAAGCAGCCCTTTCCATTGTTAGCTCTTCTATTATTTAATGTTTAAAAAATCATTTTCTGTCCAGATATTAAGGAAACATGCACTTGTATTTTCTTCCAGGTTTTCTATATTTATAAGACATTACAAACATTTCTTGTGACTTAAAAAACAACATGACTAAATGAAGAAACATCACACACTTCTGAAGGGGAAAGTATTATAAAGTACTGACACTATTATAAAGGTGTCAGTTCTTTCCAAAGTAGTTTTACATATTCTTACTTAAAACTCTAAGGATTTGTGGATAAAGTAGAAAAATAAACAGAAAAGAATAGGTAAAATATTTTTTATTGAATTTATCGGGGGTGACATTAGTTAACCAAATTATATAGATTTCAGGTGTACAATTCTACAATATATCATCTGTATATTATATTGTGTGTTCACCACTCCAAATCAAATCTACCTTTATCACCATTTGTCCCCCCGTAACTTCTCTACCTCCCCCACCAAATAATTTTTGTGTTTTTTGTGTTTTTTTTGTGTTTGTTTGTTTTAATAAATCTTTATTGTTCAGTTTATTACAAATGTTCCTCTTTCCCCCCACATAGCTCTCTTCCACCTGATTTCCCACCCCCCCACCCCATGCCCTTAACCCCCGCCACTGTCCTCATCCATATGTGTAAGATTTTTGTCCAATCTCTTCCCCTATCCCTCAGACCCCCTTCCCCCTGAGAATTGTCAATCCATTCCCTTTCTATGTCCCTGATTCTATTATATTCACCAGTTTATTCTGTTCACCAGATTTTTTATTCACTAGATTTTTAGATTCACTTGTTGATAGGTATTTGCTATCACTTTGTTGTTCATAATTTTTATCTTTACCTTTTTCTTCTTCTTCCTCTTCTTAAAGAATAACCTTAAGCATTTCATATAACCCTGGTTTGGTGGTAATGAACTCCTTTAGCTTTTTCTTGTCAGTGAAGCTCTTTATCTGACCTACAATTCTAAATGATAGCTTTGCTGGGTAGAGTAATCTTGATTGTAGGTTCTTGCTATTCATCACTTTGAATATTTTCTGCCATTCCTTTCTGGCCTCCATAGTTTCTGTTGAGAAATCAGCTGACAGTCATATGGGTACTCCCTTGTAAGTAACTCACTGTTTTTCTCTTTGTCTTTTGCCTTGGCATTTTAATTATGATGTGTCTTGGTGTGGTTTTCCTTGGTTTCCTTTTGTTTGGGGTTCTCTGTGCTTCCTGGACTTGTAAGTCCATTTCTTTACCAGGTAGGGAAAGTTTTCAGTCATTATTTCTTCAAATAGGTTTTCAGTATCTTGTTCTCTCTCTTCTTCTGGCACCCCCATAATTCTGATGTTGGTACAACTGAAGTTGTCCCAGAGGCTCCTTACACTATCTTCACATTTTTGGACTCTTTTTTCTTTCTGTTTTTCTGGTTGAGTGTTTTTTGCTTCCTCATATTTCATATCTTTGGTTTCATTCTTGGGTCCTCTAGTCTGCTATCGGATTTCTGTATATTATTCTTTATTCAGACCATGTATGCTTAATTTCTGACTGGTCCTTTCCCGTTTTTATGTTTGTTTGTTTGTTTGTTTTGGCATTCTCATTAATATCCTTGAAGGTCTCACTAAGTTTCTCAGAGCTCTCACTAAGTTTCTCGGCAGTTCGTAGAAGATAATCTTGAATAACCTTATAAATGTGGTTTTGAACTCTATGTCCAGTAGTTTGCTTTCCTCCATTTCTTTCATTAATGACATGTTTCTTGGTCTCTGCATTTTGGCTGTTTCCCTGTGTTGATGGAGAGGCTTTGTGTGCTAGTTGTCCTTTATGGCCCAGTAGCTCTGCCTCCCCAGTCAACTGAGATGGACACTCTTGGTGCACCCCTTTGTGGGCTGGGTACACAGTTTTACTATAGTTAATCTTTGATTACTATTGGTACACTGGGAAGAATTGACCTCCAAGCCAAATGACTATGAGGATTAGTTGTGTCTATAATGAAAAAACTTCTGTGCTGGAAACTGCTTCAGTGGGGCTTTGGTCCTCACCAAGTCTGCCTCTTCAGTGTGTCACTTATGTATGTGAGGAGTTGAAATCTGGTGTTGTCTCACACTGACCTCTAGGTACACTGGTTCCTGGATCTCCAAGGAGGTGAAAATCAGCTAGTGTCTGAGGCCACCCAGCAGGAGGTACAGGGAGATCTGCAGATTTTTCCTCTTTGCTTGGAGCTTGGAAGTTTTGGAGTTTTCTGACCCAGTTGCAATTTGTTAGCTTAAGCTGCTAGAGGACAAGCCATTCTTATGCAAAAGCCACTGCACACAGCTCGGAGGGTTTGTAAATTGCATGAGGCGGGGTCTCAGGGAAGAACTAGGGCATGACAAACAGCGCTGGCTGCCAATCAGCCCTCTCTGCATCCTGGTTTCCATATCCCGTGTCCAGCACCCAGTGCCCCAGTGCAGTAAACAATGATTTCTGTGCCACCCTCCCTTTCCAACCGATTGCAGACAGTCCAGTTTCTCCCTGTATGAGTCTGGGTCCCCAGATCTTACAGGAAACTGGAGTTCACAGAGTCTGGAACTTGTAACTCTCTCCCAATTGAAAAAAAACAACAACAACAAACAAACAAACAGTGCACACCAGCCCAATTCACATGCGTCTCTGTACCTCTGCCTTTCTGGGCCTCTGCAGGTTCTACCAGGTCTCAATGTACTTTTTCTTTCCTTCTAGTTGTAGAACTTCAACTCCACCAGCTTTCCCGTGGTTCTGGAGGATAGTTGTTTTTTCTTATAGTTATAGTTTTGGTGTGGCAGCACATATAGGTGTATATCATATGCCACCATTTTGGTTCTCTAATTTTTGTCTTTTAATAAGGCATCAAAACATAATTTAAAAATTGCAATATTAGATCATGGTGAACAGAAATAAGTTCCCTGTCTCTGGAACACAGACAATGAAAATGTGGCAGGAAGTGCATCTGTAGAAGTAAGTAGGAGTCAGATCACACAAGACTCTGTGATATATTTGAGATTTTGAGTTTTATCTAAGAGCAGTGGGAAGCTACTGAAGAATTTTAAGCAGGAAAATTACTTGATAGATTTGCCTTTTTTGAAGTGGATGCCAGAGACTCTTTGGAAGACTATTGAAGTAATTCAAGTAAGAGATGATTGAAGTACTGCAAATGAGAATGGAAAGTGAAAATATTTAAGGAATATTTAGAGGTTGGTTTGATAGAACTTGGTGATTTAGTGGATGTGTAAAGAGGGTGGAGAAAGGAAAGATTCAAAGATAATTATGTAATAAGTGATGTTCAGGACAACAGACCAGGTATGGGAGGGAAGAAATATAGTAGTACATTGGACCCTTGTTTAAAAAAAGATATCAAAATAACCTCTAGATCAGTGGTTCTCAACCTTCCTAATGCCGTGACCCTTTAATACAGCTCCTCATGTTGTGGTGACCCCCAACCATAAAATTATTTTCGTTGCTACTTCATAACTGTAATTTTGCTACTGTTATGTACTGTAATGTAAATATCTTATATGCAGGATATATTTTCATTGTTACAAATTGAACATAAGTAAAGCATAGTGATTAATCACAAAAACAATATGTAATTATATATTGTGAAATACTTATTTCTAATTACAAATAAATGAAATTTTGTCTTGAATCGTGGTGTAGCATGGGTAACAGTCTTAATATGACAACAGTAAACTACATTGCTACATTTTGCTACACTGAGGAGCGGTGTGTTGGTTCCTAAGACCATGGGAAATAGGTGTTTTCCATTAGTCTTAGGTGACCCCTGTGAAAGGGTCGTTCGACCCCCAAAGGGGTCGCGACCTACAGGTTGAGAACCGCTGCTCTAGATGGAAAAAGAAGTTAAATATTTAAAAGGTGAAGCCACAGAAATAACTTTAGGAATCAGGGACCTCTGGATTATGCTCCAATCTGCCTATGAACCTACCTGTTCCATCATACCTGTTTTCCATTCCCAATGTAGCATGTGTAGAGTGCCCATTCACCCAGTACTTAACCCCCTACCTGTGTATACACTTTAATTCACACTCATCTTTGCAGAAGGACCACATTTAACATTATATCTCTAGCCACTAAACTCTTACTGATCTTTCAAAATACAGCTAAAATGCCACCTCCTCCACAAAATCTTTTCTAGCTCCCCAATAAAACTAAGTTTTACTTGCTGCCATAGCATTTTACTTAAATACTTTGCATAGTAATTCTTACATTCTATTGTTCTATGGATATACATATAGAATTATATACATAATTCCTAAAGACTCATAATCACTTTAAAGGCATCTCACCTTCATAGCTATGACCCAATTATGTTCCCTATAGCCTTCACAGCACTTATCACAGAGTACTTAATACACATTTCATCAATTAATCCACTGCTAAATAAAGATATTATTTTAATTTTAAATAAGTGTTTCTAGATAAAACCAGGCATTTTTTTCCATTTAACTAACCAAAATTTCACATTTTCTAAATCTTATCTTTCTGCAAACTATGGACTGTCTCAGGCCACATTCAATTTATTAACTTGAACTTGAGAGAAATTGACTTTCTAATTTGGCACTATTTATCCTCAAGCTTCTATAAGTCTGTACTTCCTTTTCTCTTTTCAGATGTAAAGAGGTAGGCCATCAGTTATTACTAATTTAATAATGTACAGCTACTGTGTTGAGTCAGTGATATACTGCAGATCTTTAACATGACCTAGACCCCTCTACTGACTGTAATTTATATTTACTGCCCCCTCTCTCACATTTTCTTTTCAGTTGTTTAACTTTTTATTTTGAAGTAATTTCAGACACTTGACATATACAA